>JAURVB010012356.1:0-31274 GCA_033002965.1 Piper betle
GATGTGATTAACACGGAATCAAGGTTAAATGAGCTAATGAAGTAAAGTAAATTTGAGTATGATAATCGAGTAATGTAACTTAGGAAAAATACAATAAAATTGGTAGGAATAGGATGAGTTAGAATTATTCTCATATTTATGTTTATTGATTGTGATTGATGTTTATTGAGTTTGATGCATCATTTAGTTAGCGGGTGTTAGTATTTAGTTTTGATGTGTAGGTACGGAGTAGGAGCTCGCCGCCTAGGCGCGATGACACACTTGGAGCAACTACCAGGTCCGTTTAGGACTCGTCTGTTTTACTCTTCTCTATTGTATGTTTGTTTTAATGCCTACAGGACGAGTTAAGTGGCGCTTTATCGGATCCCACTTAACTCGGGCCATTTAACCGAATAGTTTTCCAGATTAATATCCCCTCGAGGATGAGATCCCTCACAGATGATTTCGAAAACAAGATCCACCACAAGTTGCCTTCGGGCCTATTATATAAATCCCTACCCAGCCCTATATATATATGTAGTTTTCGCGTTTTCAGTGAGACGAGAGATGGAGAAATCGACTACACGTACCATGCAGAGGATGTCGTGACAGTCAAAGCGGCCTCTGGATTAGTGCCAACGGACTGTTCCATTCCCGAGGGATCCTGACAACTCCGCGTTTGAGTTCCTCATACCCGGAGAACGTGGATGTAACAACCCAGCCCAAAGTTCAACGTAATGGGCTAATTCATTTCTTTAAAATGGGTACCCCGAAAGTTAAAGATCTCTAGTCCATTCCCACTTATAAACAGGATCTTCTCCCAGTCGGTATTAGATGTGGGACTAAGTTGAGGGATCTCACAATCCACCCACCTTAGGGAATTTCGTCCCCGAAATGCCTATTCTAGGCCCGTTGCTAGCCCCATCCTTTGTAACGACCTTTCTGGCCTGTGACCGGCAGCCTAGCCAACGTTCATAATCCAGCCCACCATCTAACACGGAACCAGGTCAGCTCTGATACCATTTGTAACGACCCAGCCCAAAGTGCAACGTAATGGGCTAAGTCATTTCTTTAAAATGGGTACCCCGGAAGTTAAAGATCTCTAGTCCATTCCCACTTATAGACAGGATCTTCTCCCAGTAGGTATTAGATGTGGAACTAAGTTGAGGGATCTCACAATCCACCCACCTTAGGAAATTTCGTCCCCGAAATTACTATTCTTGGCCCGTTGCTAGCCCCAACCAACGTCCTTTCTGGCCCGTGACCGGCAGCCTAGCTAACGTTTCTAGTGTTGGCCCATTGCTAACCCCAGCCCACGACCTTTTTGGCCCATGACCGGCAGCCTAGCCAACGTCCCTAGTCCATCCCACCATCTAACACGGAACCAGGTCGGCTCTGATACCATTTGTAACGACCTAGCCCAAAGTGCAACGTAATGGGCTAAGTCATTTCTTTAAAATGGGTAACCCAAAAGTTAAAGATCTCTAGTCCATTCCCACTTATAAACAGGATCTTCTCCCAGTAGGTATTAGATGTGGGACTAAGTTGAGGGATCTCACAGTGGAGGTTTACGGGTACTGTTTAGTACAGCGCATGTCCGGACTTGTGGTTCAAAGGGTACAAAAGGCGACTGCTTGAGAGTACTTGGCCTTCGTGCTCAAGGCCAGGAGAAATATGGAGGTAAGGAGAGGGCTTAGGATAAAGTTTCACGAGAAGTACTAAAAGAAGTGCCAAGAGCGGCACAGTACCAGCATCAGATCAGAAAGTTCAGGATACTACTGGGTCTGCAGCCCAGTGGCTCCTCAGTAGTGCCCTTCAGAGTGTTCACGTGGAGTATATGTTGTTTTCTTTCATATGAGAGTTTGCTCTCATAGCCAGTTTGTTATAGTTATTTTCTTTTCAGACAAGTAACACTTGTTACTGACATTTTTCCTATATATATGTAGGTGATATGCATGAGATGGATGTGCCAGCCAGGACGGAGGAGCAATAAGGTCTTCTGCACACACACATTGGGTGATTGAATGGTTAATGTTTTGTTTATGATGTTATTTTATAAACATGCTATGATTAAATATTTGAGGCATGACAATGACATGAAATGAAATGATTAGAGTAGAGCAGCAAAAGTGTGATGGGCTAGGACCCAAAGTTCAGAGAATGATGAATATGGTAGATTAGAAGTCTATGTGAATGCTATTGTTGCTATGCGCATATATGTTTGAATATATGATTTTGACAGGGTGGCCCCTAATTGAATTTTTAGGAGAAATTCTATCCCTTTCGTTTTAGAATTTTTACTAATTTTGATTGTAATTGTGTTGGTGTGAAAATTGGTTGCATGTCATCCATGTAGTATCTTGTTAGGGTTTTATGCATTCATACATACATATAGAAAGTTGGATCTTCATCTTAAGACGTCAAGATTGGATCCGCACGAGTTAGGTTCGGGTTAGCCGACCTAACCGGGGCCTGTAACATGCCGGTTTGGTTCACGAGTGTGAACCGAATTTGGGGTCTAACATCAATTGTCAATTTTGGTTTTTTGTTTATCACACTAATGGTTGGTGTTTTGTATACCTATGCGTGATTTCATCCTTTTCTATAGAAGTTTAATGAGGTGACTTTTAGAATTCTACTCATATTCTTCTATATAAAGGAGAACTCTGTTGATGTTGAACAGAACATCCTCTTGAGAGTTTTTGAGCACATTTGGCTCATAAAGAGAGAGTTTGGAGAAGTTCTTCATCATCTCAAGTTGAAGTCGGGTTCTTAATCCAAGATGTGAGGTTGATCCAATTTTCTTTTGAGGTGTATGTTAATTTCTTAATTTCTCATCTATTGTATTTCTCAAGAATTGTATATTTCAGATCTGGTTATCGGTCTGATTTTTATTATGAAAGTTTTGTCAAACTTTTATTCAATACTTGATTGTAAGAGATTTTCTTAATCAAAGTTGATCGAGTAGGTTGGTTTTTCCCCCTAATTTGGAAGAAAGTTTCCATCAATTTTTATCTTGGTGTCTCCTATTCATCTTATATTTATTTTCATTTCATCTTGAAGGGAAATATTTTTTGGGTTGTTTCTGCTAGAGCGTCTATTTCCCAACATCTAGGATATGCAACAATGCAAAATACCCATGGTTTCCCATTTTGAAAAGCGTTTCAAGTGCAATATATGTTACAAAGATGCTTGTCTACCTTGCCTTAGAAAGCTTAACATTTTACCATCAATATTTGAAGAAAAAATTATACTCTTCATGCAAAAGAAAAATGTGGTGGTCTTTTACAAAATAAAGTTCCTATCTTTGCAAAATTTGAATTAAAAGAGAAACATTCGGAGTATTAAATTTTTTCTGATAATTTAAGTATTCAACTTTAGAAGATGAAAGTTGACGAAAAAAGATTGAAACTTGAACTAAAGAAACTTCTTTACGTCAAACTTCTTGCAACTCCCAATGTGAGACAACAAAGATTTAGGTGCCGAATACTGTAAATACCTTTAAAAATTCTGTTGGGAATTCAAAACCATTTAGAACTTAATTCAAGTACACCCACTAGAATTAATCAAGATAAAATTGGTGATAAGATAGATAATCTTAATAATTCTATCCAAACCTTAATTTCTTCTTTTACAAAATTCATAGAAGATAAACAAAACAAAAGAAAAAACCGACAGTTTTCTATATCATGTTTAGTGATGGCGAAGATAATGAGATAATCAATATCGGATCGAAAAATTGAGAGATCATCTTTTAATTCAATTAAAACCTTCCATTCGATTTTGATCCATTTTACAGGGAATGGGTTACTTGTTTGAAGAATGAACAGATATTTTTTATAAGAATTACTCCTCCCCATATTTTCATATATGAAGGATACTCGAATTAAAAAATTGGTGTCAATTTTCATAGGTCTTATGAAAACATCTTTTAAGTCATAACAAACATCTAAGGTTTGGCATTCATTCTCATCACATATTTGAAATAATGAGAAATCACAAAGGACATAAAGGCGCATACCAGCCATAGTTGACTTGGATCTACTCATACGTGAGATCTGCATGGAGAATAGAATTCTAACACCAAAGCACAATATGTGATTAATCAAGTTTTAAAAGTTCAATTCTATCTTAATTAAAATCGATCATGAAATATGAAATGATTTAAACCAATTTTGGGTTAGGGTTTTACCTCCTTGTAGGTTACCCAGTTCGGGCTAGACTCAAGTTGATTCGAGCTAGCTTGAGCCAAAATAATTTTAAAAATATGAGTGTGAGGCCTATATAGCCATACGAGTATGTTATAGAGGTTGAGTATGCTCGACATGCATATGATATTTTCAGATATAATACAGTAGCACATGAGTTAACAGTATATACATGAGGTAGATATACGATTTTTATGAGTTAGCCAGGATTTTAGGCCTAGATCATGGTTGTTGCTGTGTTTAGCATTTGTTTGGGATTTTTTAAGTATTTCATTTGGATGGAGCATTGGAATTTCATATCACTGGATATTGCCCCTGTGGAGCCAGCATGATCTAGTTTAGGGTTTGAGGCCCATTTAGTTTTTCTACCTCAATTCGCCCGTTTTGGCTTGGGACGGTCTCGATTAGAGCCTTCCGTCCATATGTATATTGCACATACCGATAGGTTGGCCTCACTAAGCTACGAGTTATTGGATGTTTGGATCATACCATGTGGCATGATCAGAGCCATCCACTCTGCGTTAAATTCATGCATCGATTCCCCGCTGTTCTTACTCCCATTTTCGGAGTTATTCACTCTTAGCACCGTCGCCACTCAGCTTGCTGCCGGTGACTCTCTGCCTCGCCCCCGGCCACCGTATCAGTACAACCATGAACACCTCCCGGCCGGCGATGCCGATTCTGGTTTCGGTTTTTGCTGCCACCACCACTTGTTCAGGCCATTTTCCAGCACTGGCAAGTGTCGTCTGGCAAAGCCAACCACCCCGACAACTTCCCATCGCCGAGATCTCTGGTTTGGGACCGACACTAACCTCCAACGCGGTCGCGACCACCACTGGCGATGTCGCCGAACTCGAGGGCGATCTGCCCCATTTCTTAGCTGTTTTCCGGCCAGCCAATGGCCAGACTCCACCGACCACCATCACCAACATGCTCCTCATTGCATGGGCAGTCGATCTCGACTAGTGGCGACACCAGCTACGCCACCCCCTATTTACTTGATTGCACGGTTTGCAGTTCGTATGCCCTTGACAGCGCTCGTTTGCCAGATCTTGTTCACCAACTCGCCAGCCGTGTCTGAGTTGGCCCGACCAGTCAGGTCCATGCAGCCAACTCAGCTCATTTTCCAGTTAACCCAAATCGGGTTGGTTCAGCCCATTCGGTTTGGTCTAGTTTAGCTTGTTTTGGTCTGGCTCAGCCTGTTTTCTGCCGTTTCTTGACCGTTTTTTATAATTAGAAAACCCTTACATTAGTTTAGATGTATATTCACATTGTTTAGCATGCTTGGATGTTATGATTATTTTTCTTTATTTATTATTATTATATTTATTTATTTATTCATGATTATTAATTTCTTATTATTTATATATTTGTTGACTATGATGAATGATTATGTGACTAATTATTATTATTGATAATGTGAATATTTATTGATATTATTTTTGTTCATGTTTATCTTATTTAATTTAATTAATTGATTATTATTAAATATTTCTTACTTGTATTATTATTTATATGTATTTAGGCGTATGTTTGTATATTTAATATTTATCATCTATTGTTCTTCTTTAATTAATTATTTGTTTGTTTCCTTACTTATTTATATGTTTACTAAAATGAGTATATATGATATTTACTTGCGTTTAACCGTTTATTTATATAGTGTAATTATTTTATTATTTTATTATTAGAGTATTATTTATGCTCATGTGTTTATTATTTTTCTAAACAAATATGAGTGGATTTCTTGTTTATTTATTTATTATTCATTACTAGTATGTCTCAATTTGTGTGCCACGTGTTTAGTTTTAGGTTTGTTAGTACTATTTTCTTTATTTGGATGTATTGATGATATGAGCACATACCACGTGCATGCATCATATAGAGATGTTAGTAGTTTACTTAGTAGTGGGTTCCAATGTAGGTTTCAGAGTCAAAGCTCACCATAGATGTGTAGATATGCTTGCAGCTTGGACCACTGATCCATAAGACTCTTCCTCTCTCCTTGACTCCTTGCGTGCAAAGTTGGATCATGTTTTGATATGTATGACGACATCGGTGGAGTTTTATCGGATTCCTCCGATGTCATGACATTTAGTCGTGTTTTCTACACATGTTTAATAAAACTACAAGGATGAGATCCGTTGTTAGTTTTCAAATTGATGCTCCAAAAATATATGATACAAGCCTCTTTCCTAAGGCTATCATATGAGTATGCGCATTTTTATGGATTTCACGAATAGGAGAGTGAGTGGTATGGAGATATGTATGAAACACACTAGTACTCCTTCAAACCATGAGGTAGTGTGGTGTATGATGGTACTGCCTAATGCAGCTCATTTCTAAAATTTATGGCATTAACTTAACTGTTTCTTTTGCCACTCGAGTACTGCGGCAGGTGATATGGAAGGTGTGAGGGTGTAAGCACTGTATGTATGTATGAATATGATTATGAGCCATGTGGGCCAACAATTCCTTAAGTATGTTTTCTTACAGCCCACTGTGAGACAATCTTGAAGTTTATAAGTTTTCGTGGTAATGGAATACCCATTTGCCAGATTCTATTAGTTATTTTTCGAACTAGTAAAATTCGTTATTGACGGTTTTCATATAATATATGCAGGTCATGGAAATCCTAAATTGACTTTGGTGGGAAGGACAGATAAATGCTACACACACTTGGTGTAACACGCCAATCCGGTTTACTCTCAACTCGGACCAGAACTGTTACAAAGGATCGAACTACTCGTAAACCGATTAAGTTGGCTGACCCAAAACCTAAACGGCTACGACATAACCCTCTCGACGTCTCAAGATGGAGCACGCCGCTAATGCGCAAACAATATATGAATGAGATGCAAAACCCTAACAGGATACTACGTGAATGTCATGATAATCACCGCACACCAAAATAATTAAAACAGCAATAAAATTCATAAAACCTAGAATAAAACGGACAGAGCCTCCTCTAAAAGTGCAATAAGGGGATGACCTGTTAAAATACGGCACAATATGTATATATATAAAACAACAATTTATATCACACTAGACTTCAAATCAACTACACATATCGTAATTGGCATCTAGCCCACCTGCAATTCATGTTCATCGTGTTTTTGTTCATTTCAACTCAACATAGCTGATCATCCTGGACATTGGAACTTTTCCAAAACATTTCTAAGAAAATTCATACATTTCTAAACAAGATCTACAAGTCTCATAGCTCATGCATATGTACACAACATGTATATCACAAGCATCATTCAACCCACATCATATCTTACGCAAAAGTCGGCGCGGCACCAGGTATGCGTGTGCAATGCAAGCGCTACTCCTTCGTCGAGGCCGGCATACACCAATCATCATCCTCACCTACATATAGTAGAAAAACGTCAGCAACGGGTGTCACTGGTCCGGAAATAACTAATATCAAACTGGAACATGAGAGCAAACTCTCATGGAAAGCAAACCATCATATATCTTCCTCAAGAACTCTCATAAGGGCAACTACAAAGGAGCCGTCGAGCAGCTGACTCAACAGCATCCTGATCTATCTGGTACTATGCCGCTCTCGGCACTTCTTTTCAGTACTTCACGTAAATTTCATCCTAAGCCCTCTCCGAACCTCCATATTACTCCTGGTCTTGAGCACGTAGACCGAGCACTCTCAGGCGGTCGCCTTTAGTACCCTTTGAACCACAAGTCCGGACATGCGCTGTACTAAACAGTACCCGTAAACCTCCACGTCCTCCGGGTGTGAGGAACTCAAACGCGGAGTTGTCAGGATCCCTCGGGAATGGAACAGTCCGCTGGCACTAATCCAGAGCCCGCTTTGACTGGCACAACATCCGCTCATGGTACGTGCAGTTGACTCATCTTCTCTTGTCTCACTGAAAACTCGATAAAACTATTTATAGGGCTGGGTCGGGATTTATTATAATAGGCCCGAAGGCAACTTGAGGTGGATCTTATTTTCGAAAACAAACTCGAGGGATCTCATCCTCGAGGGTTATTAATTCCGAAAAACATCGACCAGGTGACCCGTGTTAGGTGGGGTCCAATAAATCATCCACCTGACACGTCCTACGATCAATAAATCAAATCACCGATAGAATGGAGCGATAAAACCTGAGAAGCGTGTCCTAACGGACCTGTCAGAAGCTCCAAGCGCAGTCTCGTGCCTAGACGGCGAGCTCCTGCAACGAACCTACATGAACATAACTATTTACTAACGCCCATACATATATGATGCACGCCTATATAACTAATATATCCACATGCATACAATCATCTAATCAAACATGACAATCATCTCGACAATTACCCTACATCTCTAATTGTCAAGCAAGTTAATAATTTTATCATTTCATATGTTACTTATTACCTAGCACTTTTAATTCCAATTTCAAAGCATACCTATTCTAATTAGGTGACAATGGTTTAATCAATTTAATCTGTTTAACTTAATGCTAGCATGCAAAACCTAATTCATACAAATTCATAAATTAACTAGTTAACAAGCATTTAATTAACTATTCAATGGTTTACTAACAATTTCATTACTAAGCATTCACATCATACAACACAATTTACGCTAATCATCACATGTTTATCATAATCACGATTAATTAAACTAAAAGCATGAAGTTAATAAAATTAATTCTAATATGCTACTATGACCACAACATGTATGTAATAATTCTAAAAAAAGGAAGGAAGAACCACCTCGCGATCGGCGCTGAAATCGGTGCCGACGGACGAAGGCGGTGAAGGCGAGTCGGCGGTTTTCCGGCGACTATGCCGGCGGTTTTCCGGCGACTGTTCCGGCGAGGCAATCGGAGGTAGGGGTTAGCACCGTCTCGGTGAGCTGAACCCAATGGTGGTGACGACAAGGGCAGCCGCGGCGGCGATGGCCACCAACGGCGGCGTCGAGTGCGGTCGGGGCGGTTGGCCGCTCCGATCAGACCCACGGCCGAGCCTCGACGGCGGCGCTAAACAGGGGGGAAAGGTAGGGGAGGTCGAGGGGAGAAGCTCCGACGTCATGGCGGCGGCGGTCCGGCGCAGACGGCGGTGGAATCGTGTCGGGAACGGCGGGAAATCGAGGGCGATTTCCGGCGTTGCGACGGCCGGACGGTGGCCGGGCGTGGTCGAGGCGGCAAGGCGACGGCACGGCCGGGCTGGGCGGCGTCGACCGGCGGCGAGGTGGCGTCGACGGCGGTGGAAAAATCTTAGGGGCGGCGGCGGTGAAAACACGGGTGGGGGTTTGGGGAGGAAGATGAGGAGTATAGGGCGATGGCAAAGTTGTAAATAAGACTTGACTCGACACCGGCTCGAGTCAAGAATGATAACGGACTCGGAATAAATCCTAGAAAAATCTAGAAAAATTTGGGAAAAATCCCATAAAATCAAATAAAATATCACAACATCCAAATGACATGTCGTATAACTAATAACCCACCCGAATACCATCTAACGCGTCCTAATGCGTTATTCGGCCTAAACTAATTCTACGGTCACAACATAAAAATAAAATAAAATCATCAACTGTATACTCTCATATCTACTGATAACTCAGTCTGCTGATGCGTATCTGACGCTATCATCGATACTTGGGTATACATAAACCCTCATAGCACGTGCGCACGGTCGGCCTCGGCCCCGCACACGTGTTCTGAAAGCTGAACCGACTCAAACTACGGTCAAACCAACCGGCTAACGACTATAAAACCCTGACTCGAGTCGTGGGTTTTACACTTGGGCTCAGCACAGTTATTTACTTTCTTACTTTTATTTATGTTCGTTGTGTTTTCACATGTGTTTAATGGTATCTTCCATTCTCATGACACCAAGTGGGTTGTTTCAATTTATTTTATCGAACGAGTTGTACCGACCAACAACTTTAAATGTGACTTGACTTGATCGCAACATTTCTGATTTGGTTCTTAAGTGAACCATAATCTGGGTGTTACAATTGGTATCATAGCCATGTCTTGGTTGATTGATATAGTAGACTGTTGTTTTGATCCAAGTGTGTGAAGCTGTCCTTAGCCAAACCAATAGGTATTTCATTTTGTGTTTTCTTAAGATTTTAGGTTGTCTGTTCAGTCAGACCTGAGTAGTGCATATTTCTGTTTTAACAGTTTGATTACTGACGAGATGGATATGAGATTATGATTTCAGTAGATAATTTTAGAAATAGTTCTACGCTTTTACTTTGTCAAAGATTTGGACGACATAAGAGTGTCCACATGCTCTATTAATTGAGGCTGAATTGGATAGTGACCAAGAGTACCTACAACTTTGGTGACCACATTATAGTATTAGCATGTCTTTCGCATGTCACCACATCAGTCCTTCCTTGGGACATGATGTACATTGTGAAACAAAGTTATAGGAAATGACACTAGTAGGGAGCTTGGAGTATGAAGATATTCACATAGTTACGTGACACATGAACATGAACCATCGAGTGCCGTAAACAGACCCATTAGGCATGGTCGAAGGTTGACTTTGGAGAACTTGGACCATTAGACAAATCTCAGTGGATGAAGGATGTGGTTTGACAGTGGAGCCACTGAGGTACTTGGAGCACAAATGACAGTTTGTATAGATGACTTGAGATGGACCACTTCTAGGAGATAATAGTGGATGAGGATGAGTAGCGATGTGGATCTATAGGCCCATGGACACTTCACTACCTCCCCTCTTCCACTAGTGTATGTCTGTCTTAATAGTATTAATGGCCACTCTTCAACAGATAGAGCCATGAACACGTTGAGAATGAGTGAGATTACCTTTGACCACAGATTTCGATGGTTGATGCAGATGTCGCTCGATCTACAAGGGCTAGATCAGTAATAGCTATTAAGAACTAGTCAGTGTTTATAAGAGCAATCACCCCAAATTTTAGGAGATAAGTGTAGGCTCAACATTGTATCACCATAGTACGTCTCACCACTATGATCCAGACCCCTTCAGATCAGACACACATGGTTGGATAACCAAAATCGAGTTGATAGCAGCTATCTTTGATGAGACAGACACATTGAGGAAGACATGTCAGAGACAGTAGTAGGTTCATGATGTACATGATCAGGATTAGGCTTCATCATCTGAATAGCACAATAGTCGTCCGAGATGCACAACTACTATCCTAGTTGGCCAACCACTGGCTGTGAAGCACTACCACCAACCGAATGTGCACTACTAATGTCCATGATGCACAACCACTGTCCAAATGTGCACTACCGCCGACTAAGTGGAGCAGTTATTGTGGATGTAAGGGCCAAGTAGTTACCTCACACTACTAGAGGACAACTACTTGAGGATGTTCCTAGCATTACATAGAGACCACATATCATAATTTCGGAGCAGAGTTGGATTAGAGATTGAGGACAATATATAGCTACGATAATATCAACTGGACAAGGGAAAGTTGCAATGGAATTATTTAGATGTGATGGAACATGATTGACTTCACTAGTTATCTTGCATACAATCGCCTTGACCTGACATCCTTAGGTCAGATGTGTATTACAAGATAGTGTAAGTGACAGTCTTATATGGATGCATATGTGAGAGAACAAGGCAAGATGACCATCAAATGGGATGGTCACAGTGGTTAGATTGTTTAGTAAGCATAACAGTAGATGTATGAGTCATAGCTAGGGTATACAGATCTTGCAGATGGTCAGACATGCAGTGTGACCATAGCCAACGAAAAGAGTTCGGCTTGTATTAGAATTTTGGCATAGATGATGGGTTTAGTGAGGGAGCGTCCATTAGGGAAACATTAATTTTCTTGTGTTTCACCAGCATGATTAGGTTCTTACCTTGAGTCATCGGATTTAGCCTTTGCCCCGAGTATATGAGGTACCTTCATGGTACTGTTTAGGACTTACACTATAGGTGGCCAATAGCATACTAGTTTGGAGGAGACAACTTCACCCCAACTTGGGACCAACGCGGATAAGGACTTCAATCATACCATACCACACTGACCAGATGGAAGGATACGAGTGTATGCTCATCTTAACCGACCGCTTTATTTGAGAGTCTACCACAGCGGAAGTAGTCATGTGAGTCAAGATTAGTGCTACAAATCGGTACGGGACGGCAGGTCACACACCACTGAAGAACGAACAAGACACTGTCAAACCTCAATACGAGTCTCCATAGAATCGAGGAGAGATAGTGGTTCTTGGGGTCATTTGAACCCCATCCGTTTCGAAGTGCATGACTAGTACGATATTGAGAAACACATGCCTATTGTTTGTCGTTGATTGACTATCCCATAGGCTGACCACCTACGGTAGAGTCCAGTAGACATGTCCATGGACTTACCTATATTTTTGAGCCACCTAATATCCTATACAGAGTTTTTCCATTACCCTTATGACTCATATGAAGATACTCGCACGGCCACAGATAGAGTGATATACATACATAGTATGATTTTCTCTTATTAGTATACTCTTTAAGTAGACTAGACCACGTTTGGATGAGACACATACTAGTTAGAGTCCTAGAGCAGTGTGACTAGTTTTTCACGAGAGATCTAGTCTCTTTCCATATGACCAGAGTTGCCAGATTGCATTGAGCCTTCACACAAGTATTTTACACTCACCCTCATAGATATATCATTTCCACTATATGTTTTTTAGATGATTTACATGAGTAGACATTGACCAGTGTACATGCAGATGATATGATCATAAGTTATTAGTGTATACTGAGTGAGGTATAAAGATTAGTTTGTATATTAGCCAGGATTTTAGGCCTAGATCTAGGCCATTGTAGAAGTTAGTATCCATTTGGGTTTTTTGGTATCTCATTGCATGCATGACAGGGAGTTTGAACCATGGGATTGTACCCTGTGGGCCCAGCTCGATTGCATTTAAGGTTTCGAGGCCCATTTACCCTTCTTGCCTCGATTCCCACATGTAGTGTCACTTTTAAGACTCGAGTCAGTTTTGACTTTGGACGGTCTCGATTCGAGCCTTCCATCCATATGTATATTGCATATACCCATAGGTGGGCCCCACTAGGCAACCAGTAGTCAGAGTTCCACATCATGACAAGTGGCAAGATCTGGGCCATCCACTCAACCCTATCTTCCACCCAACGATTTTTCATGCTTTTCAAACTTTTACACCATTACCGCCACTGTAACGACCCGCCATTTTTCATGATAATATTGTGGGCCTAACTGGCTAGGTGTTACTCAAAATTAAAGCAATTATGTCACAAGCAATTATGTCAAACATTATTAGAAATCATAACTCATAATAAAATCCCACAGTCTTGGACCGTTTCCCAGCAGCCACACTTATTCCTCAATTAAATAACAAAAAGGAGTCCTCATATTACTTTGCTCCATGCTCTAGTTGTCAATCATCTAATCTCGGATCTGCACACCTGCGGAGGCAATTCCGCGTTAGTGATTACAACACTAAGTAGTATAATAGATAAAACAAACAAGTACATTCCACCATTTTCATATATTTATTTTAATATGCGGTGGAGCGATTCCGCTATACTCCAAAACAATGCGGAGGAGGTGTCCGCTGTGATCCGCACACCCCGGCCGTAGCCTTTTTATGGGGAGGCTACCACTACCGTCTCCAGTGCCAGTACCTCGCACACCCCGGCCGTAGCCTTTTTGTGGGGTAGCTATCGGTCATAACACCAAGTGGGTTGGTGGGAGGTCATGCAAATAGCTGCCGATGAGTTTTCACCTCAATGACGCCACCACTTCAACTAGCTGCCGATGAGTTTCCACCTTGCCCCCAGCCATCGGATCGGTACAGCCCTGACCACCTCGCGGCCGGCTATCAATCTGTACACACAATCACCATCGGCGCTGCTGAAGTTGCCGTTGGTGAACGTTTTGCTATCGGTTATTGCTGCCACTGCCACCCGTTCGGGCCATTATATGGCGCCGGGTAGTGTCCTACGACAAAGCTGACCACCTTCACAACTTCTCCTTGCTGAGATCTACGGTTGGGAACTGACATCGACCTCTACCATGGCTGCCATCGCCATCAGCGATGTCGCCACACCAAACGGCGTTCAGCCCCCTTTCTTGCTATTTTTCGGCCACATGTGGTTGGACTTGGCCGATCGTGACCACCAGTAGCTCCGCCTTGAGGCCCATCGCCAATCCCTCCGGCGGTGACCCTAGTCGCACTGACATCAGGGCACGACCGCACCCCTCGTCGGCCCATTTACCCGCTTGCCAGTGTCGCATCTGCCTAGTCGTGCCCGCGTTCGCCTGGCCTTGTCCAAATCCGCTAAGTGTCATGTCTGTGTTCATGTTCACCAAGTGTTCAAGTCCACCAAGTCAACCCAACACATTTTCCAGTTAACCCTGACCGGGTTGGTTCAACCCATTCGGTTTGGTCTAGTTCCTTTTGGTTTGGTCCGGCTCAGCTCATTTTTGGGCCGCTTTCGTGGGTTCATGCACAGTTTTCGGTAATTTGAGAACCTTTATGTTAGTTGTGATGCATATTCACATGATTTAGCATGATTGGATGTCAAAATTACTATTTTTATTTATCGTTTTATTTATTTATTTATTTATTCATTATTATTTGTTTATTTTTATTCAGATGTTTAGCATATATGATGAGTGTTTACATGATTATTTGTTATTATTAATATTCTATTTACTTATTAATATTAGTCTTATTATGTTTACTAAATTGTATATTTATTTATTTATTTGTATGTTGGTGTTTATCTTATTTTTTATTGAATTTAATTATGCATTCTTGTATTGTATAACTATGATATTATTAATATTCATTATTAATGAGTATTAACTATTTGTTTGTTTATTTATTTCTTTATTAAATTCTATATATTTATTTATATAATTACTAACACGAATATATGTTGATTTTTACTCATGTTTACGATATATTTATATAGTATAATTATATTATATTTTATGATTAAATTATTGTTCATGTTTATGTATTTATTATTTATATAATTATCTATGAGTGTATTTTCCTTGTTTATTCATTTATTTATTATTTATTATTGTTATGTCGATTTGTGTGCCACATGTTTAGTTATAGGTTTGTTAGTATTCTTTTTTTTTGTGATGTATTAATGATGTAAGCATACACCACGAGCATGCATCATATAGTGATGTTAGTATTTTACTTAGTAATGGTTTCTAATGTAGTTTTCGGGTGGGGGGGGGGTGGTTATTAGTTATTGAGCATGTCATATGGATGTTGTGGTGTTTGTTTTATTTTATGGGATTTTTTCATTTTTTTTGTAGATTTTTTTATAGTATTTATTACGAACTAGTTATTATTTTAACTTGAGTGGGAATTAAGTCAATGCTTATTTACGAGTTTTCCACTGAAGTATTTCTTCTCTCTCCCGACACTCCCTTACCCAAACCCCGTCACTGCCACCCTGTGGTTGTCGCCACTACCGCCGTTCAACGCCCCCCGACTTGCCATGTCGTCGTCGTGCCACCACGACCAACATTGGCCTCAATTTTGCCGCCACGACGCTGGAATCGCCCCACAAACCACGACGCTCCCCCTGTCGATTCACCACCGTTCGGGCCACACCGCTGCCATCGTGACGCCAACGACCACCCCCTTGACCTCCCTGAAATTTCCCTACCGAGCGACACCGCCAAGACCGGCCATGGGCTCAATTGGAGAGATCAACCGCCTGACCGAACATGATGCCGCCGCTGGCAGTCATCGCCGTCACGGCTGCCCTTGTTGTCACCACCATTGGGGCGAGCTCGTTGAGCCGGAAAAACCGCTAGGACATTCTCTGGAAAAACCGCTGGGACATTTGCCGAAAAACCGCTAGGATTTTTGCCAGAAAACCGCTGGGACAGTCACCGAAAAACCGCTGGAAGTCACCAAAAAATCAGATTTACCAAAATTTGTCAGAAATCACCTGATCTTTTGCCGAATCCCTCTGATCGTACCCTATCAAACTTCAAATACCATAGGGTGCCGAATTTGAGCCACAAATCATGAGAGGTATAATTTATTCTAATTTAATTATTTAAAAGTCCTGATTATTAGAATTGCATGCAAGGATTGGTGAATTGTGTGTTATAATTATATATATAAATGTAGATTTGATGAAGAATAAAATATGAAATTGTTTGATTGAGTGGTGTTAAAAATGGAAGCTAAGAAACTAATTAGGGCAACAAAGAAACGATCATGATCTAATGCAATCTAGCCTAAGTAGACTTGCTATACTTGACATAGGTTGATGTGACTATGATTGATGCGTGATGGATGTATGCGTGATATAATATGTATGACTACAATCATGAACATGCGTTAGTATTTAGTTTTGATGTGTACGTACATAATAGGAGCTCGCCGCTTAGGCACGAGGACCTGATTGGAGCTCCTACTAGGTCCGTTTAGGACTCATTCTCTAATTTGCGGTATTCTATTGTGTATTTGATTTATCATGTGCAGGATGAATTAAGTGGTGTTTTATTGGATCCCATTTAATCTGGGCCATTTACACGATCGTATTTTCAGATTAATAACCTTCTAGGATGAGATCCCTCAAGTATGTTTTCGAAAACATGATCCACCACAAGTTACCTTTGGGCCTATTTTATAAATCCCTACCAATACCTATATCTATATATATATATATATATATATATATATATATAAACTTTTCGCCTTTTTTTACAGCCTATGTTAGTGGGTATGGTATTGATTTTCGACAACCTACGCAAGTGGGTATGATAGTTATTTCCGACAAGCTACACAAGTGGGTATGGAAGAATGTGAATGAGAAAATGAATGAGAAAGTGAAATGAGAAAGATGATTTCAATTCAGTAGTTGCCCTTTTAGAGATTTCATGATGTTTTCTTTTATATAAGAGTTTGCTCTCGTAGCCAGTTTGATATTAGTTATATTTTTTGACTAGTAACACTCGTTATTGACGGTTTCCTATTATATATGTAGGTGAGCACCTTGAGGAATGAGAGCTGTCGGGACTACGGAGGAGCAGCACAGAAAACGCACACACATGTACCAGTTGAGTGTATGTAGTGATCATGACATGTAGTGAACTGTGCTAATGAATTTGATATGCTATAACTATTGAATTTATTATGAGCATTTTGTGTGTGAATGGAAATAGAAAGCGAAAAATGTGCAGGGTAAACTACGAATCGCGGACAGTTAGAATGTGATGGAAAACAAAATGTTTGGATTATGTTTTGATGCCTGTTGATATAAATATATAATATTTACAATTGGTTGTGTAGCCCCTATTGCACTTTTAAGGGAGGCTCTATCTGTTTTTCTGTACAAAAAATTAATGAATTTTTATTTGAATTCCTGGCTTATTGCATTGTCTTGTTTTTGCTTGCACATCATAGCATGCATGTAGGACTACGTTAGAACCCAAGTATCCCATCCATGCATATCATGTTTGCATCTCCATCTTACGATGCCAAGGGTAAATCCAGGTCGGCTTAATGGTTCGGTCGCCAGTGACATTTCTAAGTCGGTTCACAGGGGAGCCAAAACGGGGTGTTACAAGATCCCTTGTTGGTTTTCGAACTAAAGCTCTAGAAATATATGATATAAGCTTCTTCCCTAAACCTATTATATAAGTATGTGCATTTTTATGGATTTCACGAATAAGAGAGTGAGCAATATGGAGATGTGCATGAACTGCACTAATACTCCTTCAAACCCTGAGGTAGTGCGGTGTATGAGGGTACCGCGTAATGTAGCGAATTTCTAAAATTTGTGGCACTAACTTAACTGTTCCTTTTGCCACTCGACTACAATGGCAGATGAAAAATGGAAGATGTGAGGGCATGTGAGATCCTCAACTAGTCATACCTATACCTACTGGGATAAGATCCTGTTTATGACTGGGAATGGACTAGAGATCTTTAACTTCCGCGGTACCCATTTTAAAGAAATGACTTAGCCCATTACGTTACAATTTGGGCTGGGTCGTTACAAATGGTATCAGAGCCGACCTGGTTCTGTGTTAGATGGTGGGATGGACTAGGGACGTTCGCTAGGCTGCCGGTCACGGGCCAGAAGGTCGTGGGCTGGGGTTAGTTACGGGCCAAGACTAGAAACGTTGGCTAGGCTGCCGGTCACGGGCCAGAAAGGACATGGGCTGGGGCTAGCAATGGGCCAAGAATAGGCATTTCGGGGACGAAATTTCCTAAGGTGGGTGGATTGTGAGATCCTTCAACTTAGTCCCACATCTAATACCTACTAGGAGAAGATCCTGTTTATAAGTGGGAATGGACTAGAGACCTTTAACTTCCGGGGTACCCAATTTAAAGAAATGACTTAGCCCATTACGTTGCACTTTGGGCTGGGTCGTTACAAATATTGTGAGATCCCTCAACTTAGTCCCACATCTAATACCTACTGGGAGAAGATCCTGTTTATAAGTGAGAATTGGGTATAGATCTTTAACTTTCGGGGTACCCATTTTAAAGAAATGACTTAGCCCATTACGTTGCACTTTGGGCCGGGTCGTTACAGGTGGTATCAAAGCCGACCTAGTTCCATGTTAGATGGTGGGATGGACTAGGGACGTTGGCTAGGCTGCCGTTCACGGGCCAAAAAGGACGTGGGCTAGGGCTAGCAACGGGCCAATAATAGGCATTTCGGGGACAAAATTTCCTAAGGTGGGTGGATTGTGAGATCCCTCAACTTAGTCCCACATCTAATACCTACTGGGAGAAGATCCTGTTTATAAGTGAGAATGGGCTATAGATCTTTAGCTTCGGGGTACCCATTTTAAAGAAATGACTTAGCCCATTACGTTGCACTTTGGGCCGGGTCGTTACAGGGCATAAGCATTGTATGTATGAATATGAAAATAAGTTGTGCATGCGAGGTTGGTGATCTTGAAGTTTCATAAGTTTTTGCGGGTAATGGAATACTAATTTGCCAAATTATATTAGTTATTTTTCGGACCAGTAATACACGTTATTAACATTTTTCAATATATATATATATGTAGGTCTTGAAATATTTAGTCAACTTTGGTGGGAGGAAAGATAAATGCTGCACACACTTGTGCTCAACACTGTTATTTTGTTCTTACTTTTATTTATATTTGATGTGTTTTGACGCATATTTAATAATATCATCCATTCTAATCACACGAAAAAGGTTGTTTCGATCTATTTGATCGATCGAGTCATACCGACTGACAACTTTAAACATGACTCGACTTGATCGTAACATTTCTGATTTTAACAATGTCTGTCATTTTCATAACCTCAAGAAGGTTGTTTCGATGTATTTCATCGATCGAGTCGTGCATACCGATAACTTTAAACATGACTTGACTCGATCGTAATATTTATGATTCGGTTTTGAGGTGAACCTAAATTGAGGTGTCACATGTGAGTTCAAACTCCTTAGTGGAGATTCACTAGTAAGTTCTAGGGTCATTTATTTGTATTTTATGAAATTCCTCATCATAATGAAGGTATTTATTTTGTTGTTATTAAGTTCTTCCAATATTTTTCTATCCCGATCATAGTAGTATCAAGAGCTAAGTTTGAGAAAGGGCATGTGAACTGTGACTAGCATGGAGTCATGTCTAATGAGATGCAACTCCAAATAAGCCTGCATAGAACTAGTGAATGAAGTTGTACTGAAGAAATATGGAAAGAGATTTTACACAACTAGAAGATAGTAAAGGAAACTCTCTTTTTAATCTATAAAGAGATATAGTGTTGTAAAGAAAGGCCCAAGAAGGCCGAATGTAAGGCAATATTGATAGACTCAAGAGAGAGAGATTGTGAATTTGGAGTGAAGAGGACAAGAAAGTTTTACTTAGCATCTATCTAAAGATAGATGAAAGTGTGTTGAAAAATGTGGCAAAATAGAAGAGATACATCGTTGAATGCTCTTTTCACCATCTGTCTATGAAATAAATGATAGTATTTTGGAATAAAAGCAAGAAAGCGCATCTACATCGAAGCAACATCCTACAAAAGAAGATGTAGAAAGTAAATGATTTTGCTCAAACATTTAGAAAATGATGAAAGCAAGCTAGCTAGGGAAGAAGATAAAAGGACCAAATAAAAAGAGCATAATGAAAAATTAGACTAGAAAAGTGCACAAGGATGATAGTGATTGCACATTTCACAAAAATGAAGCAAATTAGGTTTAAGCGACGATGTTGAAAAGTAAACCTAATTTTTGTACTTCATAAAAGCATGAGGAGGTCAAAAGATTGATAAATGAAGAGTGTAGATATATGAAGAGTGTAGAGAACTCTTAAACTTCCACTCCATAATAAATAGTTAGATTATAAAAGTGGTTAGGATGAATGAATTAGCTGAACCTCAAAGTGTCTCTCTTTGCCTATATATATATGGACGCGCTGCATTGCGCTGCCCCTTTTTGGCAGCAAATGCATCGTGGGCTGCTGGATTTCTATCCAGCGGCCCATAGCTCCCCAGCCCTCCTCCCCTACGACGCACCCAACCGACCCCACCTACCCCCCGCTGCAGCATGCCCGGTGACCGCCCAAAGCTGCAGTGGCCCCACCATCCCCTGCGACGACGACGACCGCCTGAAGCCACCATGGCCCACCCGCCTGCTGCCCCTGCAACGATGACGACCACCTCAAGATGCTGCAGCCCCCCTACCTATCGCCCCTTGCAACAACGACGACCACCCACCTCTGCCGCGCCCCCCCCTGCCTGACCCAAGCCACCCGCCCCTCCGCCGCAACACCCCTGCCCGCCCCTAGCCATCGGCCCCTACCACCACCGCTGACACCACCGGGCCTACCCAAGCCGCCGCCCCATGCCACCAACACCCCCGCCACCATTCGTGGTCGTGGCTGGGCTCAACTCGAGTAAAAAAACTAGACCCAATCTCGACTCGAGTCAAGTCAATAAAAAATTGAATCGGTATCGACTAGAGTCAAGTCAATAAAAACTTAATTAGTCTCGACTCGAGTCAAGTCAATAAAAACTCGACTCGGTCTCGACTTAAGTTCAAGTCAATAAAAACTTGACTCAATCCCGACTTGAGTCAAGATTCCAAAATAATGCATCCTAACTTGGTAAACATTTATAAATTAATTTTGTGATCAACTATATATTAAAAAAATGACAGACTCTTATATATTTTGATAACATTTAAATTATATTGATGAAGTCGGAAACACATCAGAATCAACTATTCATTTAACTTC
This sequence comes from Piper betle, assembly GCA_033002965.1. Lineage (NCBI taxonomy): Eukaryota > Viridiplantae > Streptophyta > Magnoliopsida > Piperales > Piperaceae > Piper > Piper betle. The sequence continues at coordinate 21,412 of JAURVB010012356.1, forward strand.
CTTTCACACGATGAATACAAGTACAAACATACAAGTTATAAATTTGTCAAGTTTGATTAAAGTCAATAACAATTCATGGAAACAAGTTACAAATCACTATGATTATACAATCCTTCCAGATTTGGAGCTATCATAGTCGTTCTGCATCACTGGTTTGAGATAGCCATCATTGCACCGACACCCCTCAATAGACTCCACGACTCCACTTTCAGATGGAACAGTTTTTTGCCTACATATTTAAAAAAACTACGAAAAATAATCACATAAATTATATATAACAAAGATAAAAACAAGGGTTGTGTTAGGTAACATTACCGATGTGCTACAATTGTAGGGCAAGTGCACTTATCATGCCCAACCCCCCATTTATTGCAACCATGGCATAACCTATCTTTTACCATATGGTCCACTGCAAGTTCTTTACCACTCTTCCATCTTTTACCACTTCCTTTTGTCTTTGATTGTGCCGATGGATGTACTTGTTTTGCATGATGTGGAACGTCTACCACATCTTCTACCAATTTCTATATCTCCAGAGTTTTTGTTTGGCGAGGTCAAATTTCTCAGATGAAGAATATGCGTATTTGGCCTATCGATTAAATATACACTGCAATTCTCCTCAATTAAAGAATAAAGTTTTGTTGCAATCACCGTGAAGTTCCAATCCATCACCTTCAAAAACAACTTCCTTTGCTATTTCAAGTGTCCATCTCTTCATGATATAGAGTTCAAGAAAAATATCCCCCTCATTCAATCTCAATACATACAGCAAATGCCTACATAGAATACCTTCACTTTCTAAAAGTTGACAACTACATGTGCACCTATTCTCAACTCCATTGTAAGTAACACGTGCAACCAACTCTTTATTATTTCTACAACATATTACTTCATACTGTTCAACATCCTCCTCTTCTAATTTCTTACGAGATGTGCAACAAACCAAACTGTATTGTAATTCTTCTTGAAACTTATAAAACATTTATCGAGTATAAACCTTTACCATCTTAGATTCAATCTTGAATGGAGTGACCAATCTAGGGCCTTTATATGAGTTTTCATAAGATTCTTTTACCTCGTTCAATCTCTATCTTTTGATAGCTCTCTCAAACCTATGTATAGACCCAATAAGGCTTTTTTTTGTTCACATACCTTGAGTAAAATGAGTTTTGAGATTCACTTCTTTGCAAACTTCTTATACCAGCCAAAAATATACATTTACTATACACAGGCACCCATGCATGACAAATTGCATATATAGATTTTAACCGCTCATTTTCCTCCACGCAATTGTCTTTTATTATTTCACTCCATTGTGATTCAAACTCCCTTTTGTGAGCAATTGCACCTAATTTTTCACTCTCATTTTTAAGGATATGCCAAATGCAAAGACAATGGTTTGTTGATCAGTAACAATTGCCTTTAGATGCCTTCCATCCATGTATTTCAAAAATATTTCAAATAGCCACACAAATGACTCAGTCTTCTCATTACACAAAAAAGCACATCCAAATGTAATTGTTTGCCTGTGATGGTTTATTCCGGTGAAGGGTGGAATAACAAGTGGATATTTATTTGTATCATATGTTGTATCAAAATCAGCACATCTGAGAAAAGCTGATAATTTTTTCTTGCAATTCCATTTGCCCAAAAGCAATGCTTCAATCTACCCTCATCATTTATTTCATAGCAATAAAAAAAGGAGTCATTCATCTCTTTCATTTCCTAAAAATGTTCCAACAATAATTGGGCATCAATTTCCTTTATCTCTGCTTTATTTTTTGTCTGGGCTTTTCTAATATCTTTCTCTGTACAACCAATATTTTCTGCCCACCTGCTTCAATTTCTAGCCCAGACATTAGTTGAGAAGTTTTTATGTTAGCCTCTCCAAATTTGTCAATCAAATTTCAGTGCACACTTGTAACATGCCTATGTGACCTGAGAAATTGAGTTTTTGGTTGTGTAAGGAGTGCATGACTATGTCCTTTGTGCCCTCTTTAGTTACCTTGATGCGTGCATGATAATCTTCTCTAATTATAAGATGAGTTCTCTTTTTCCTTTGTGGGGTATTTCTCTTTCTGCCTCATCTTCTTTTATATGTCCTTTAGAACACACAAATACTTGAGACCATAACTCTTTTGTTCTCCTATGATTATTTGTACTATGTTTACGAATACCAAATTCGGCCATTTTTGAATAACTACTATATAAGTTGAGCGCATCGTCCAAACAATCAAATTGCATGCCAACCTTCGGTTTGAACTCATCTTCCACACTAGGATAGAATGCTGTAATGTGTAGGCCTAATTCTTCTTCGTCATATCCTTTATCTTAAAGATTCTCCATCCTTAAAAAATACAAAATTTATAATAACTAAGACTATTTTCAACTACAATAGTTGCCATAAACATTCTTCAATTAAGTCAAAGTACTTTCAAAGGCTTAACTCTTACCTGTTGCTCGTCTTTAGCTGGATTTGTTCTTTGCTTACAGATGCAAATCTAGCATCTTCGACTCCACTCATAAATATTTTTGACCTAAAAATATAAATTTTTACACCTATAGAAACATAAGTACAAGATATCAAAGCAACCATTGTCCTCAAAAATTTTTATTTTCATTGTTTTGTAAATTCATTGTTTAATTTAATCAGAGGATTATAAATGCTGTCACTGACGCCCATTAAAAATTTTTTTACTCACAACGCAGCAATGAGGCTGGCCGCGGCAGTGGGAGGGCCGGCCGGGGGGGAAGGGGGGCGGCAGTAGGTGATGTCGGGGCGGGGGCCAGGGACCACGGTGCGGCAGTAGGGGGGTGGGGGGGGGCGGTAATAGGGGACAGGGGGCGGCGGGTGGGGGGCAGCGGGGTACGGTTGGGAGTGGCAAGGGCGCAGTGGCTGGGTGGGGCGGGGGGCAAGCCGGAGGCCGAGGGGGAGGAACTGGGGGCAGTGGGGGCAGCAGGACGAGGGCCAGGGGGCTGGTGGGGCGTGCCGGGGGCGGCGGAGGGGCGGCGGCTGTGGTCGTGGGAGTGGCAGTGCAATATGGAACTTTTGTATATATATATATATATATATATATATATATATAGGGGACGTTCTGCTATCCACTGCCATGTTTAGCAGCGCATGTTTTGGTGGCCGTTGGATTGAAATCCAACGGCCACCAATCTTTCCATGGATTTTCCTTCCCCCACTGCCCCCGCGCGCAGCCCTCCCCTCCACCTACCCTGTTTCCCCCACCTCCCCCCACCCCCCTGTCCGCCGCTGGGCCCACCACCCTCAGCCTTCCCCACCACCTGACCCTGTTTCCCCCTACCCCCTCTGCCGCCGCCTCGTCCCTGCCCGCAACCCTCCCCCCCACCTGCCAAATGTTCCCCCATCCCCGCCCGGTTCCCCCCCCACCTGCCGCCTATTTCACCCCACACCCACCGCGGCCCCGCCCGCCCTTGCCCTGCTTCTGCGACCCTCCCCGACCACCTGTTTCGCCCACACCCTCGCCGCCACCCCGCCCATTGACCGAGCTACTCCCCACCATCAGCTGCCCTGGCCACCTCCATGCCGGCATCACCTGCATCACCGCCGGCGGTGGCGCGACAAAACACACGGTGATGGAAGAGCGATAGCAATTTCGTAATAAAAATTTGACTAGCTCCCGACTCGAATCAAATTTATGAAATAAATTTTGTAAATAAAATATACTAAAATAAAAACTTGACTCGCTCCCAACTAGAGTCAAATTTTTGAAATAAAATTTTAAAATAAAATAACATAAAATAAAAACTTGGTTCGTTCCGTACTCGAGTTAAAATTAATATTCAAAAATTAATTTTTTAATATTGACTCGAATAAAGAGCGAGTCAAGTTTATATTTTATATTTTTTTTATTTTTAAAATTTATTTCGTAAAATTGACTAAAGTCAGGAGTGAGTTAAGTTTTTATTTTATTTTATTTTATTTTTAAAATTTATTTCATAATATTTACTCGAGTCAGGAGTGAGTCAAATTTTTAATTTATTGTATTTTATTTTTTAAAATTTATTTATAATTTTGACTCGAGTCAGGAGCGGGTCAAGTTTTTTTTATATGTTATTTTATTTTAAAAATTTATTTCATAAAATTGACTCGTGTCAGGAGCGAGTCAAGTTTTTATTTTATTATATTTTATTTTTAAAATTTATTTCGTAAATTTGACTCGTGTCCGAAGCGAGTTAAATTTTTATTACGAAATTGTCATCGCTAGGGGTGGGTGTGGACGTCCGAATTTGTCCGTCTGTCCGATGTCCGAAGTATGTCCGACCGAATTCGACCGAATGAAAACAAACCAAACATGGACATTTTTTTGTCCGACCGAATGACCGACCTAGTGTCCGATATTTAATAACAAACTTGTATGATCCATCTTCGAAAAAATATATTACATTATAAACATAATGTAAAACCAGTGATCTGAGTCAGGGTTTTATGCTTATGAACCGATCGGTTCAATCGTCGGTTCAAGTCAAGTATGTTTTAGAATATGTGTACTGAGTCGATGCTGGTCGGGTAGTACGAGCCATGAGGGTCATATGTACTCAAGTATATGATGATAATATCATTAATACAACAGAAAAGAATGAGTTATCAGAATATATGAGAGTATGCCAATTATTTTTTATTTTATATATAGTTGATCGTGGAATTAGTTTAGGCCATTTACCGCATTAGGACGCGTTACGGGAATTTGGGTGGGTTATTAGTTACAGAATGTCATTATGATGCTGTAGTGTTTATTTTATTTTATGTAATTTTTTCTGATTTTATGGATTTTTTTAGGATTTATTTCAAGTTAGTTATTATTATTGACTCGAGACATTGGCGAGCCAAGTATTATTTACGATATTGCCATCAATCAAACCTCCGACCCATTCTCTTCCTCGTCCAAACCGCGCCGCCCCCTTGCGTGGTCGCTGCCGCCGTCGCCGCCGCCGCATCGCCCGGCCACCGATCGTCGCCGCCAGGCCCCGCCGCGGCGTTGCCGTGATGCCCCAAGCGCCCCCGCCGTCGCCCGGCCTCCACAACGCCGGAATCTCTACTTGTTGTCGATTTCGCCGCCGCTGCCACCGCGTCGCCCGGCCGCCGATCGTCGCCGCCAGGCCCTGCCACAGCATTGCCGTGATGCCCCGAGCACTCCCGCCGCCGCCCCGCCTCCACGACACTGAAATCGCCGCTCGTCGTCAATTCCGCAGCCGATACCCTCTGCTCGTGTCGTCGATTCTGCCACTGACGACCGTCACCCGGCCGTCTAGTCACTGCTTTGACATTGCCAACCCTCTTATGGTGGCAGGCGGTGGCAGTGGAGGCAACGGCTGCGGAGGCGGCGGTGGAGAGGGTTTGGTCTGTTCGTAGACAGTGCTTGGGCCCGACGGACAATTCGATGTCCGAAGTCGATCGGACAAATTTTGTCCGACATAATTTCGGACAGATGCGGACAATAATTCGTCCGATGTCTGTCTGACCGATGCCCACCCCTAGCCATCGCTCCTTCCTTACCCTTGTGTTTTGACCCGCTACCGCTGGCGGTGATGCAGGTGATGCTGGCGTGTAGGTGGCCAGTACAGCAGACGGCGGGGAGGAGGTCGGTCGACAGGTTGGCCGGTGGCAGGGGTGGGGGCGAAACAGGCAGTCGAGGGGGTTGGCAGAAACAGGGCAGGGGCTGGCGGGGCCATAGCGGGATGGGGCGAAACAGGTGACGGGAGGGCGGGGAACCGGGTGGGGTGGGGGAACACAGGGCAGGCGGGCCCACAGCGGGATGGGGCGAAACAGGCGACGGGAGGGCGGGGAACCGGGTGGGGGTGGGGGAACACAGGGCAGGTGGGGGGGAGGGCTGCGGGCAGGGGGCGGGCGGGGGCGAGGTGGTGGCGGAGGGGGCAAGGGGAAATAGGGCAGGTGGGGGGGAATAGGGTGGGGGCCATGTCCGTGGACGGGGTGGGGGGAAACAGGGCAGTTGGGGGAAGGACTGCGACTGGGGGGCACGGTGGCGGATGGGGCGGTGGTGGCAGCGGGGGCAATGGGGGAGGGAAAGTCCATGGAAAGATTGGTGGCCGTTGGATTTCGATCCAACGGCCACCAAAACATGCGCTGCCAAACATGGCAGCGCATATCAAGAGTGTCCCTATATATATATATATATATATATATATATATATATATATATATATATATATATATATTGAGTTGAGATTCATGAGTTGAGATCCCAAGAGGAAATTCAATAATAGGATATATAGTGATTTATTTGCATTTTATAAAATTCATCATTATATAGAAGTTATTTATTTTGTTGTCATCTATCCCTTTAACCTCAAGAAGTTGCATCTTCCTTGAACGACATGCGGACTGGAGTGAAAGATAAATAAAGCCTGAGCCACGAACTGGGCTTTGGGGATGGGATTATAATAAATGTTTGAAACTTATGGCGTGGGCCGAACATCACCGGTGGATAATTATCCTTTTGTTACTGAATTTTACAATGGAAATTTTTACTGACAAATTTGTTACCGATTGACACTGATATTTAGTAATAAAATAATTAGTCGCCGAATAACTACTGAAAAATATAGTGTAATATTTTTTGAAATTAGTCACTGATAAATTATTAAATATTTTGTTGATAGTTTATTTAGTTACCAAATAGTCACCAAAAATTGTTGGCTAAATTAACAATACAAAAAATTAGGATAAAAAGATAAGGTGCGGTAGATTTTTCAAATTAATTATCGAATAGCCACACGCTGGATGCATTGGGCACGTGGCCAGCCATGCAGTGCACCGGCCGCCCCGCTGTGTCTTGACCCTGCCGCTGCCTTGTATTGCCTCTCCCAGCCGTTGGTATCACCTATGGCGAACCCCCCATCCGGATTGTCACTAGTTTTGTTGACATTCTATCTGTGTTTTATGATCGAAATTCTGTGACAATTATTTGATAGTTTATCGACATATTTTGTCACCGAATATAAATGATGATAATTTAATATGGTTCTACCACCAAATTAAATTAATTGTACAGGCTTTTGTCACTAGTGCATGTGTTTGTGATATTTCTTATCTTAAACTCTCAGTTCCCCGTATCTTAGACTCTCAGCTCCACGAATTGCGATTGTGATGGGACGTTCTTCTGAATGATTAATAATTTTGGTGGGGAACCAAGGCCATACTCATCAACTATTTGAGTCTCAGGCTGTACTATGCTGATCTATGAATTATGTCGCGTGGAGAGCCGCCGTAGATTGAGAGAAAGTATTTTTCAAAAATTACACAGATTATTAATTTGGAAAACATTTGATAAAATTATTCGATCGATTTTCAGCAATTGAAACATGAAACTTTAAAAGTGTTGACACTTTCCACGAAACAATACACTAAACGAATTAAATTGATGCCAAGTTTGCATCTCCGATCATCTTCGCCCACAGAAAATTGGGCTGTGGAGTTGACACCCGGAGAACACAGAAAGGTAAAGACAGACAGTCAAACACAAATAAAATAGCTCGCAACGAAAGCAATTACACCATGTAATGGAAGACCAAATTTCATATTGGCTGGAGCATTTTTCAACACTTTGGCAGGTCGGCGGGGGGTGGCTGCAGAGACTGCGATTCGCCCACTCCGTTCTCCACAAGGAATGCCATGGCCAATCCCCAGGTTATGTGGACATCAAAGTGACAGTGGACCAGCCAAACACCTGCATCAAATTTTATAATACATAGTCCACCTCAAGATTACATAAACATTTTCCACAAACATGTTCACGTTCCTTAGTGATATAGTATTGATATTATCATATATATACAAGATGATGATTTTAGTTAATCATTTCCTCACCTGGGTTGTCTGCAACAAATCGAATAGCTGCCCATCCTCTCACGGGTACTCCGATGGTGTTCCTCAATGGCGGATCAAGAAGGTTGAACTTGGCGGTATCTGTAGAAGGGTTGAAATTGCCGGATCCAGTAGCAAGAACGTAGAAGCGGAATCCATGAATATGCATGGGGTGCTCCTCTCCAGTCAAGATGTTGGTCCCCTGGAACACGACTTGCACTCTCGATCCATATTTCAACCTGTAAACTCTGGTTCCATTCACCGGCTGGTACAGGGACCTGCTAATGTTCCGAGCAGTGAAGTCGAATACTCTAGGTGGAAAGCTCGGAAAATCGGTGGTGAAAACTCCGGGGACGCCGAATTGTGCAGCTTGGAGGATGGATACGTTCCTCGGCAGAACGAAGGATACGTTGTTCATGCTTGCGGTGAATCGCTTCCCATTGGGGCCTCGGCACCTTTGTCCTCGGGGGCAATCGAAGTTGCCAAGTCCGACTGTGATAAACAAGTTGTCGTCAATATCCTTAGGGACTTGGGTCGGTCTGGGGCTCTTGATACTGGCGCCAAACGCCGCGGCCGTGTTGGTGTCATTGTAGGCGGGGAGGTTGGGGAAGGCCGGCCGGAGCGACGAAGCTGCAGAGTTGTATTGAAGGATAGCGGTGGTGGTGGTGTTGTCGAAGGGGGCGCCCCTGGCCGTGTTGAAGGCATGGGCGGCCATGTAGTAGCGGCCTGGTGCTTGGTTTGTGTTGATAAGGACGTCGGTTGTCTGCCCCGGGGCGATCATTAGGATGTTGGTGGTGAAGGGCTTGGTGTAGGAGGCATCGGCGGCAACGACAGTCACCGAGTGGCCGGCAATGGAGAAAAAGAGTTCCTGATTGAGTGCAGCATTGATGATTCGGAGGAGGTTTGTGTCGCCGGCGTTGACTTGGATAATTGTTGTGCCTAAATCATATGATTATACAAAAGTTGTATGCTAGAGCAAGTTAGTTTTCACCCTTGTAATACCACTTAGTGTCGTGTACTATGTTGTTTATTTATATGGATAGCTTCCCGGGCAAGTGGACAAGCGAATATATGAAAGTTTGATAGAATGATCAGCCGTATGATTCATTTGGCAGATGCCCCACCTTGGCTAGAGCAGTTATACATGTCTCCAGGTTGCCCATTTATGGTGAAGGCATCGGAAACCCTTGGGGCCGCTCCAGTTCTTGCTGCTTGGTTCACAACGTTGATCGGATTAGCCTTCCACCATTCACCTTTTCAATAGCAGAGATATATAGACATCAGAATGTTTTACTAGGTAGTAGGAATCTTAGTTTATAATGAAAGCAAGTATTTAATTTATTATTGAATATTGGTATTTATTTATTGTTATTATTATTTATATACCTAGAAGAATGGGTATTTCACGCTTGGGCTGTGGGAAGGGGTAAGACGAGCTGAGCTTGGGCCGAATGACGAGGGCACCATAGACTGTAGCCCTCAGCCAAGAGCTGTGTGCGTGCCACCAGAGCGTGCCCTCTTGGTCCTCAATTGTGAACCGATAAGTGTAACTTCCACCGGGTTGGATTGGACACTGTGTCACATACTCTGGTCCATCTGCCCATGCCGTTCTCAGTTGTCTGACTCCATGCCTAGATAAGAAGTTTACTTCCACTAATTATTTGACTACATATATGCAATATTATATATATATATATATATATATGTATATATATCAACGACGTAACAACATATTGCATACAAGTAGGTTCATCTCAGAAGTTCACATTAGTATTCATTAACTGGAGTACTTCTTTAGAGGGGATTAGTAAACAATAGCGCGAAGCAAAATGCTAAAATAAGTTACCAGTGGAGGGTGATGTTGTATCTAGCTCTGTTGATCGCTTTGATTACGAGTGTATCCCCGTTCCTGACCTCTAGTGTTGGCCCCGGGAACATGCCATTCACCGTGATGATGCTCTTGGTCTTGCACAACCTCGATTCCTTCTTTGATTTAATCTAGAGCATA
>JAURVB010012357.1:0-128278 GCA_033002965.1 Piper betle
AAACAGCATCCACAAAAGTTGTATCTATCTATATTATGAGTTCAAAAAATAAGAATTGTGCACATTTATCATGAGAGTGTCAATATGTGATTTTTATATTGATATAATACAAATTAGTGACATAAATACATTATAAAAAATGTATCTATTTATTTGCATGGACAAATAAGATACATGTGTACTCAAATTCTCCTAACAGGTAAATCTACATGTTCAAATATCATACAAATGAAAAAATACAAAAAAATTAAGCTATAAACATCAAACAACGAGCAATATAGAAAGCACAAAGATGAAACTAATAAGGGAAGACCAAGAGGAGGTCTTTTGAAGCAGTCCAACCTCAAAGCCTACCATCCTAGGTGGCTAGAAACATGAATGAGGGTGATTAGAGCTCTAAGGAGGAAGAAGAAGGCCATGGAGAGAAGAAGGTTACTGGATGTGAGGAGGGAAGGAGAAATGGTGAAAATGTGAGGAAATGGATGAGTTTTATAGAAAAATGGTAGTTTACTTGGTAATGTCATTGGTATGGGTGTTATACCTGAAGAGGTATGAGTTGGATAAAGAGGTATGAGTTCGTTTTGTGATGTCATAGGTATATGTGTTATACCCAAATAAGTATGAGTTGGATTAGATAAAGTTGTGTTAGTTAAAGAGGTATCGGTTAAGTTAGCCTAAAACCCCAAAACTTAGTGTTTTTACCTTCGAGTAATTAGACCCACCCACATCGGGAATTGTACTACAAGGTCTCAAAGGGGGGTTAGGACAGTTTGAAAGGTTTTCAAACACACGAGAGACACATAAAAGACATGTGAGGGACATAGTCCTAACATTTAACTATATACGACTCGACTAAACTACATATGAAAATTCGGTCGTGTAGCATCCAAACAGGTATATAGAGCATCGAAGGAAGCTAAGGCCAGCCAAATATACATCATATCATATATGAACCAACCACAATAAGAAAGGACAGATCCTACAAACCCGATATGTAGGTAACAAACGAACCGACAGTAAAACCCTTTGGGGACGGTCCGGGTTTTACATTATATATCTCATATTCTATTTTTTATGCATGTTTTTATCATATTAATGATGATTCAAAATGGTCAGGATAAAGCACCGGGCTTTAATTTTGAACTTCTAATATAATTTTATGAGGAGTACTATTCTTTCAAATAGAATTTTTTACATTAATTAAAATTTAAAATTTAATCTTATTCTAGGCAAAGTTTTTTCTAAGCAACTTCTAATTTGATGAGTCTCATTCTAATTAAGTGGAATTATTTATATTAATTTAAATTAAACAATTATTTGATTGATTGTTTAAATTAATTAACTTTAATTTAAAATTGAATTTTAAATTTGTTTTTTATCTTTTAATTGGATTTCTTTTGCATATTAGAAAGTATAAAACAATATATATTTAAAGGTATATATCCTAGCGTGCACTTTTAAAAAAAAGCATATATCTGCATGTTACATGTAGTCCATAAAAATTAAATTTTCTCCATAATTCAACCGTTTAACAAGCTTAAGATACTCTATATAACTATAGCAAAAAGTGAGATGGTAAAAAATAAGGTGGCAAAAAAATTTTCTATAATTTTTGGCATCAGTTAAAATTATAAAAATTTTAATATATACTGGCCGAGAATTTGGAGTGATTATTTTTTTGTCTTTAATTAATTAATAATTTTGATTATATTTATAGAGCCTGGCAACAACGAATGAGAAATTGAAAGGTGTAAAAATTAAGGAAATGTACATAGAGACGGCGGAGTCCGGCATAAGAAACCATTGTATTGTGCCGATGAAATGGAGTCACATCATGAGTGGTACCCACATTACCCAAAACAAGACAAAAAAGCAACAAAAAAACTCTTCAACGCAAACAGTCCAAAAATGTCAAACTTACGCTCATGTCACCTCGTTTGGAAGCATTCATATTTAGAAAATATCAAAGTACTTGAAAGACTTTCTTGTAGGACTATTCGCCAAGAGATTTATTGATACCGAGCCCGGTTATAATCTAGAAGATCACAAGTAAAATTCACTTACACCCCTTCTTTTAAAACCAATTATCACTTCTACCCCTTCTATTTTAAAAATAATCACTTACATCATTTACTTTTTAAAATATATATATTTCTTCGTCTCGTTCTGTTAATAAGTGTGAAATATTAATGGCGTGGTTGAAATTAAACCATATTTTAATTTCATGATGTGACAAATTCAGACACATAATCAAGAAAAAATATTTTAACACTATTTTTCTAAACTTATTATTTTATTAATTAAATATAAATATATAGACTACAACATTAAAGCTAGTAAGCATTTAAATATTAATGATTTGGCAAAAAAATTACTTGATGACATGATAAACTCGGACATGTCATCAAGAAAAGATATATTTTAATATTATTTTCTTAAAAGTAAAAATTACTTACACCCATAATATGACTTAACTTGATGTTAAAGTATTTTTTTCATGATTTGTCTGTATTTGTCATGTCATCAAATTATTTATTTGTTAAATTATCAATATTTAACCACTTACTAATATTAATGTCAGAGTCTATATATTTAAATTTAATTAATAAAATAATAAGTTAAGAAAATAGTATTAAAATATTTTTCTTGATAATGAGTCCAAGTTTGTTATATCATCAAGTTAAAACATAGTCTAACTTCAGTCATTATCAATATTTGACCACTTACTAATAGAGTTAGAATAAAGGGAGGTGTAAGTGGTCTTTTTTTTAAAAAAGTAAGGGGTGGAAGTGATCAGTTTTTAAAAGTAGGGGGCATGTATAATGTCCTGATTTGGCCCGCAAAGCAACCCGAATTGAACTGATAAATTTTGAGATACTAATTCATAACCCATTAAAATAGAAAGCTGATACAATAAAGACCTAACCACTTAAGGCGTCAAAAGACAGGAACCCACGAGAATCTAATACATAGAGTACATCAAAATGTATGCAAGACACTTAGGGTTTGACTCATGCAAGTGAGACATCCTAGATAAGTCAAATAAATAAAAGAGACTAAGTTTTTGGAGAAAATCCGGGAGAGTCACCCTTGTAAATAGTATGATAGAAACAATTTACACAATCTTCATAACTATTATTCAATCATAGAACAAGCTCGAAACATTCATAATATCATCTGATATTTACAGAAATATTTTCAAGGCGTTATGTCACATTCCCAAATCATTCACAATATATTTAACATAGATTTCACATTCACGAGGTTGTTAGCTTGTCTGGTCTTTACATGGGCCCTTCTCCTGCAACTACAAATCATAGAAACTCCTCAAACCCAGATATTTATTTAACCATCAGTTCTAGGACTCTCGAGACTTAGAAAAACTTGCACAAAATAAGTTAAACTTGCATACCACAGAGTATTTTGACTACAAAAGAGGAGAAATATAATCAGATAAGCAAAAGTTAGTAAATTGTCATGGTATCTACTATTACAAGGCACAAGCCGACATGGGTCACATTACAAGTCTCAAGGTCACATGCCCACAACATCATCACATGGTCTACAGTTTCAATACATCAACAAAAGTGTGTCATACATATCTAGAAATAATAGGAGTCTCTAATGGACACAAAGAAAACACCCACAACATAAAAAATCGGCCAAGCATACACTAGAGTCCTCGTGATCTGCACAGCTACATCGATCAATGCCAAGCTTGCTCACCTACATAATGTAAGAAAACATATCAGCAACGAGTGTCACTGAGTTCCAAATAACTGATAAAAAAATCTCGATAATGTCAGATGAATAAAATAGTCATCCATGACAACTACAATAAAACACCAACTTCACCACAATACATTGATCATAAGCAAATGACCAATAAGGCTTAATCATAGTCATAGTCATTGATAACCATACACATAGAGCAGATAATAACTCATTGATTGTTGTTTGGACGGGTACATAAAAATCTTTGGCAATCAAAATCATTGGTTGGAATGAGGACAAGAGGTTTCGCTGTATCAAGAACGAGACCAAACTTCTCTCCCATGTCAACTTCATCGGGCTTCATCCCCAACTTCCTCTGGCTTCATCCCCATAGGAAGGGACTAGTCGAAGGTGTGGATCAGTGGGAGTAATGATCAGAGGCATTAACCTTGAGGCAAGAAGGATATGCCAGCACCAACGGAGTGAAATCGAAGTCATTCCCCTTTGTAATCCTTCCCACCCTCCACAAACCTCTGTGGCATAATCTTTTTGGGTCTCTCAGACTACAGGGTCCCTTCCAATGGCCCAAACATTCACCATCACTCTGGTCCCCTTTGAGATTGTATAATTCATCACCTTGCACTCCTCTTTAGCCTGCCGTGGAAGAAGAAGAGGAACTAAATGATTTTTACCCATTTCTAAAATTTAAAAATCATCTTTACCCATTCCCAAAGATGCAAGGTAAAAATCATCTTTACACTATCCATGTAAATACCTCCAAAACATGTCTATATGATTTTTACCTATTCCCAAAATTTAAATATTTGAAGTAGACACTTATTGAAGTATCATGTATTTTTTATTATATTTTATTAGCTTAAAATTATTGACTTAATATATGACACAATCACAGATCATGTTTAGAGTCACGAGCAACACAGAAAATATAAAGTCATACTTATAAGTGATGTTCATAATTATTAGGGGTTAGATTAGGCTCAAAAGTTTACCACAAACTCCTAACATTACTATTTACAAAATAGCATGTTTTTCATCAATATATCCGACAAGGTCAGAGAAATGAAATTGGAGAAAGGGGCACTTATGCTCTGTAATGGTGTAAGTTGACACGTTTCCTCTCTTTTTACCTTCATACATGTAAATTATAAGTTATGTAAAGTAAAACATCAAACACAAAAGTTGTATCTATATATGTTATGAGTTCAAAAAAATAAGAATTGTGCACATTTAACATCAGAGTGGCAAGATATGATTTTTATACCGAAATAATAAAGATTAGTGACATACGTACATTATAAAAAGTGTATCTATTTATTTACATGGACAAATAAGATACATGAGTACTCAAATTCTCCTAACATGTAGATCTACATGTTAAAAATATCATACAAATGAAAAAATACATAAAATTAAGCTATAAACATCAAACAATGAGCAATATAGAAAGCACAAAGATGAAACTAATGAAGACCGGGGAGGTTTTTGAAGCATCCATCTGTAACAACCTGGCCCAAAGTGCAACGTAATGGGCCTTAAGTCATTTCTTTAAAATTGTTAACCCAAGTTAAAGATCTATAGTCCATTCCCACTTATAAATTGGATCTTCTCCTAGTAGGTATTAGATGTTGGACTAAGTTAAGGGATTTCACAATCCACCCACCTTGGGAAATTTCGTCCCCGAAATACCTATACTTGGCCCGTTGCTAGCCCAGCCCACGACTTTTCTTGCCCGTGACCGGCAGCCTTAGCCAACGTCTGTAGTTGAGCCTACCATCTAACACTGAAACCAGGTTGCTCTGATAGCATTTGTGACGACTTGACCCAAAGTGCAACGTAATGGGCCTAAGTCATTTCTTTAAAATTGGTTAACCAAGTTAAAGATCTATAGTCAATTCCCACTTATAAACAAGATCTTCTCCTAGTAGGTATTAGACGTCAGACTAAGTTAAGCGATCTCACACCAACCTTAAAGTCTACCATCCTACGTGGCTAGAAACGTAAATGACGGTGATTAGAGCTATAAGGAGGAAGAAGAAGGCCATGGAGAGAAGAAGGTTGTTGGATGTGAGGAGGGAAGGAGAAATGATTAAAATGTGAGGGAAGGGATGAGATTTATAGAAAAATAGTAGTTTACATGGCAATGTTATTGGTATGGGTGTCATATTTGAAGAGGTATGTTGGATAAAAGTATGAGTTCGTTTGGTGATGTTATACGTATATGTGTTATACCTAAATAAGTATGAAGTTAGATTAGATAAAGTTATGTTAGCTAAAGAGGTATCGGTTAAGTTAACCTAAAACCCCAAAACTTAGTGCTTTTACCTTTGAGTAATTAGACCCACTTCAGAAATTACACTACAGGTCTCAAAAGGGGGTTAGGACGGTTTGAAAGGTTATCAAACACACGACAGACACACAAAAGGCATGTGAAAGACATAATCCTAGCATCTAACTATATACGACTTGACTAAACTACATATGGAAATTCAATCATATAGCATCCAAACAGGCATATAGAGCATCGAAGGAAGCTAAGGCCAGCCAAATATACATCATATCATATATGTACCAACCAGAATAAGAAGGGACAGATCCTACAAACTCGATTTAGGTAACAACCTGAACTGATAGTAAAACCCTTCGGGGACGGCCCGGGTTTTACATTATATATCTCATATTTTATTTTTTTATGCATGTTTTTATCATATTAATGATGATTCAAAATGGTTAGGATAAAGCACCAGACCTTAATTTTGAACTTCTAATATAATTTTATGAGAAGTACTATTCTTTCAAATAGAATTTTTTACATTAATTAAAATTTAAAATTTAATCTTATTTTAGGCAAAGTTTTTTCTACGCAACTTCTAATTTGATGAGTCTCATTCTAATTAAGTGGAATTATTTATATTAATTTAAATAAAACAATTATTTGATTGATTATTTCTCCATAATTTAACCGTTCAACAAGCTTAAGATACTCTATATAACTATAGCAAAAAGTGAGATGGTAAAAAATAAGGTGGCAAAAAAATTTTCTATAATTTTTTGCATCGGTTAAAATTATAAAAATTTTAATATATACTGGCCGAGAATTTGGAGTGATATTTATTTTTGTCTTTAATTAATTAATAATTTTGATTATATTTATAGAGCCTGGCAACAACGAATGAGAAATTGAAAGGTGTCAAAATTAAGGAAATGTACACAGAGAAGGCGGAGTCCGGCGTAAGAACCCATTGTATTGCGCCGATGAATTGGAGTCACATCATGAGTGGTACCCACATTACCCAAAACAAGACAAAAAAAAAAAAACTCTTCAACGCAAACAGTACCAAAAATGTCAAACTTAGTCTCATGTCACCTCGTTTGGAAGCATTCATATTTAGAAAATATCAAAGTACTTGAAAGACTTTCGTGTAGTACTATTCGCCAAGAGATTTATTGATACCGAGCCCGGTTATAATCTAGAAGATCACAAGTAAAATTCACTTACACCCCTTCTTTTAAAACCAATTATCACTTCTACCCCTTCTATTTTAAAAATAATCACTTACATCATTTACTTTTAAAAATATATATATTTCTCCGTCTCGTTCTCGTTAATAAGTGGGAAGTATTAATGGCGTGGTTGAAATTAAACCATATTTTAATTTCATGATGTGACAAATTCAGACACATAATCAAGAAAAAAATATTTTAACACTATTTTTCTAAACTTATTATTTTATTAATTAAATATAAATATATAGACTACAACATTAAAGCTAGTAAGCATTTAAATATTAATGATTTGGCAAAAAAATTACTTGATGACATGATAAACTCGGACATGTCATCAAGAAAAGATATATTTTAATATTATTTTCTTAAAAGCAAAAATTACTTACACCCATAATATGACTTAACTTGATGTTAAAGTATTTTTCATGATTTGTCTGATATTTGTCATGTCATCAAGTTATTTATTTGTTAAATTATCAATATTCAACCACTTACTAATATTTATGTCAGAGTCTATATATTTAAATTTAATTGATAAAATAATAAGTTAAGAAAATAGTATTAAAATATTTTTCTTGATAATGAGTCCAAGTTTGTTATATCATCAAGTTAAAACATGGTCTAACTCCAGTCATTATCAATATTTGACCGACTTACTAATAGAGTTAGAATAAAGGGAGGTGTAAGTGGTCTTTTTTTAAAAAGTAAGGGGTGTAAGTGATCATTTTTTAAAAGTAGGGGGCATATGTAATACCCTGATTTGATCCACGGAGCAAACCGAATTGAACTTATAAATTCTGAGATACTAATTCATAACCCATTAAAATAGAGAGCTGACACAATAAAGACTTAACCAATTAAGGCATCAAAAGACGGAACCCAGGGAATCTAATACGTAGAGGACATCAAAATATATGCAAGATACTTAGGATTTGACTCATTCAAGTGAGACATCCTAAATAAGTCAAATAAACAAAAGAGACTAAGTTTTTGGAGAAAATCCGGAAGAGTGACCATTATAAATAGTATGATGGAAACAATTTACACAATCTGCATAACTATTATTCAATCATAGAACAAGCTCGAAACATAATATCATCTGATATTTACAGAAATATTTTTAAGGCGTTATGTCACATTCCCAGATCATTCACAATATATTTAACATAGATTTCACATTCACCAGGTTGTAACTTGTCTGGTCTTTACATGGGCCATTCTCCTGCAGCTACAAATCATAGAAGCTCCTCAAACCCAAACATTTATTTAACCATCAATTCTAGGACTCTCAAACTTAAAACAACTGGCACAAAATAAGTTAAACATGCATACCACAAAGTATTTTGACTGCAAAAGAGGAGAAATATAATCAAATAAGCAAAAGTTAGTAAATTGTTATGGTATCATATTACAAGGCATAAGCTGTCATGGGTCACATTACAAGTCTCAAGGTCACATGCCCACAACATCATCACATGGTCTATAATTTCAATACATTAACTGTAACACCCCGTTTCGGCTCACCCGTGAACCGACCCAGAAATGTCTCCGGCGACCGAACCGTTGGCTAATCTACTGGGTTCGGTTAAGCCGACCCGGATCTGCCCTCGGCGTCTCAAGATAGAGATGCAAACATGAAATGCATGAATGGGAACAATTGGGTTCTAACGCGGTCCTACATGCATGCTATGATGTACAAGCAAAAACAAGACAAAATAATAAATGAGAAACCAAAAGAAAATATATACTACTACCTAAAAACGGACAAAATTTCCCCTAAAAGTGCAATAAGGGCCAACCTGTCCACAACAAAGGTATATAAATATTTTATCAAAATACGACAAAACATAACAATCTACCGCGAGCATTCCATTATTATCTCATTTGTTTTCATCTAAGCTGAGGCTGAACTCAAGGCTCCCTGCTCATTCATATCTATCCGTTCATTTTATAATAGGCAATTCATCCAAACAAACACATCCAAATCATCATTCACATAGCATTAACACATCATCATTATACGTTACACGCAGCAGGTACATGTGTGTGCGGTTCTGTGCTGCTCCTCCGCAGTCCCGACAGCTTTCATTGCTTGCATTCCTCACCTACATATATATAGAAAAATCGTCAGTAACGAGTATTACCGGCCCGGAAAATAACTAATATCAATCTGGCACAGGAGAGCAAACTCTCCTGTTGAATGAAAACCATATACTTTCTCAAAAACTCTCATCAGGGCACATATGGGAGCCGTCGCCCTCGGGTCGACAGCGTCCCCCTCCCCTTTCTTTCTCATTCTCATACCTTAGTCATTTCTCTATCGCTTCTCGCATCAAATCTCATTCCTTTCCGCCCTCTGCACCTTCCATATTACTCTTGGCCTTGAGTACGAAGGTCGAGCACTCTCATGCAGTCGCCTTTAGTACCCTTTGAAACCACAAGTCTAGACATACGCTGCAATGCAGTACCTGTGAACCTCTACGCTTCTCCGGGTTTGAGGAACTCAAAAGTGGAGTTGTCAGGATCCCTCGGGAATGAAACGGCTCGTACACCATTCCAAAGCCCACTATCGACTCACACGTGCCCGTTCGCGTAACACGGTAGTCGAATTTCCCTCATTCAATCTCTCATAAAAACGCGAAAACTATACATATATATAGGTCTAGGTTGGGATTTATACAATAGGCCCGAAGGCAACGTGAGTTGGATCTGAAGTTTGAAAACAAACTTGAGGGATCTCATCCTCGAAGGTTATTAATCCAAAAAAAGAACTATTGGCTAAATGGCCCGAGTTAAGTGAGATCCGATAAAATGCCACTTAACTCATCCTGCACATGATAAATCAAATACACAATAGAATAGTGTAAAACAGAGAACGAGTCCTAAACGGACCTGGTAGAAGCTCCAAGCGTGTCCTCGTGCCTAGGCGGCGAGCTCCTACTCTGTACCTACACATCGAAACTAAATACTAACACCCGCTCATGATGCAGTCATACATCCTATATCACACATACATCCATCACACATCAATCAACACACATCAACCTATATCAATTCTAGCAAGTCTACTTAGGCTAGTTTGCATTAGATCATGATCATTACGTAGTTACCCTAATTAGTTTCTTAGCCTCCATTTTAACACCACTCAATCAAACCAATTTCATATTTTATCCTTAATCAAATCTATATTTATATATATTATTATAACACACAATACACCAATCCTAGCATACAATTCTAATAATCAATACTTTCAAATAATTAAGTTAAAATAAATTATACCTCGCGTCATCGAAAATCGGCGACAGCTAGGGTTTCCGTTTCGTGGCTCAAAACTCGAATTCGGCACCTAGCGGCATCCGAAGTCCGATCAGATTGGACTGAGTGTGTTCGGCGGATGATCCGACAAATTTCCCAAGAATCCAATTCCCGATGATTCTGGCGGTTTTCCGGCGAGTGTCGGCAGTTTTCTGACAAATTCCGGCGGTTTTCGGCGGTTTTTCGGCGATGATTCGGGATGGGGCAATCAGGGGGTCTATCTGCACCAACTCGACGAGCTTGGTCTAATGGTGGTGTCAAACAGGGTAGCCGGGGCGGCAATGGCTGTCGGCGACAGCGTCAAAAACGGGCGACGGCGGCGGCGTGCTCCGATCGAGGCTACGGCTGGCCTCGACGGCGGTCGGGATGATGGGGGAAATGTCGGCGACAGCGAGGGGGTGGTCGTCGGGGACCCAGCGGTGGCGGTGTGGCCCAGACGGCAGCGAATCGACGAGGGAGGGCGTCGCGGCTTGTGGGGCAATTCCGGTGTCATGGCGGCGAGACGGTAGCCGGGGTGGGTCGTGGCCACACGGTGACTGCACGGCGGGGTGGGGCGGCGTTGATCGGCGGCTGTGCGGTGGTGACCACAGTGGGCGGTGGCGGCTAGGGTTTTGGAAGGTACACCTGACTCTCATCCATTTCTCAACGTTATCATTATATATTCAGGTACACCTGACTCTCATCGCTCATAACTCACGACTGGCCTCGACTCATTATGCGGTTCATGAAATTGACTCGACTCGAACCAACGGTCAAACCGACTGGTTTGGTGACGTAAAACCCGACTCGAGTCACGGGTTTTACATCAACAAAAGTGTGTCATACATATCCAGAAAGAATAGGAGCCCCTAAGGGACACAAAGAAAACACCCACAACATAAAAAATCGGCCAAGCATATACTAAAGTCCTCTAGATTTGCACAGCTACATCGATCAATGCCAAGCCTGCTCACCTACATATTGTAAGAAAACATATCAACATCGAGTGTTACTAAGTTTCAAATAACTGATAAAAAATCTCGATAATGTCAGATGAATAAAATAGTCATCCATGACAACTACAATAAAACACCATCTTCACCACAATACTCTGATCATAAGCAAATGACCAATAAGGCTTAATCATAGTCATAGTCAGTGATAACCATACACATAGAACGGATAATGACTCACGGTAACATGTAGATAATCACTATAGTACATGCCAAAATATACACAACTAGTAAGTAGTAAACTGATATCATATACATAAGACCTTCATTAAGCATGACAAGTGGGTACCAACCGGCCCCTTGGTGATGTCACACATCTCATCCATATCATTTGCAAGCCAAAATTCGAAAATATAATACATGTATAAGGTTTGGGCATGAGATCTCATCCTTGAGGTTTTATTAATCAAGAAAATTGATTAAATGAGCCAGTAGGTAGTAGAGATCCAATAAAATGTCACAAACTACGTTCAACTATGTAAATCAAATCATGTGAGCTGAGCAAAATATTAAGAAGAAGAGAGTCCTAACGGACTTAATAAAGGCTCTTCGTCCTACTACGGCAAGCCCAAACCTGGTTACGTATTAGATCTTTAACTTAGGTTAACCATTTTAAAGAAATGACTTAGGCCCATTACGTTGCACTTTAGGCCGGGTCGTTACAGGTGGTATCAGAGCAATGTGGTTCCGTATTAGATGGTGGGTTGGACTAGGGACATTGGCTAGGCTGTCAATCACGGGCCATAAAGGTCGTGGGCTGGGGCTAGCAGCGGGCCGGACTAGGGACGTTGGTTAGGCTACCAATCATGGGCCAGAAAGGTCAGTGGGTTGGGGCTAGCAACGGGCCAAGTATAAGCATTTCAGGGACGAAATTTCATAAGGTGGGTGGATTGTGAGATCCCTCAACTTAGTCCCATATCTAATACCTACTGGGAAAAGATCCTATTTATAAGTGGGAATGGACTATAGATTTTTAACTTGGGTTAACCATTTTAAAGAAATGATTTAGGCCTATTACGTTGCACTTTGGGCCGGGTCATTACAGGTGATATCGCCACTTAATAATGCGAATAGCTACACGATCTTGTATGATGAATGTTGAATGTGTGCAATTGTATGACTAGTCCTAGATATAGCAAGGATGCATGACATGCAACAGAGAATTAAATAAACACACAACTAATTTGATCTGATAATTATGTTCATACATGAATTCTAATATTATGAAATAAGTTGAACATGTTAATAAACTGTGTTGAAATCATAAGTGTGATATCGGTATATTAAAAACATTAGCTGAGCGTAAACCCACGCAATTGAAATATCAAAAGATATCAGTGTGTCTAAAGATCTAGATACCTAAGTTTGAGATATTTTATCATACTACACAGTAGAGCAATATCCAAATTTTTATTAAAATAATCTAATTTGATTGGTAAATTAATTGGTGACCTAATGGTTAAATCACCAAGGTGAATTAAGATTTAGTACTAAAAAGTGTTGAATCAGACAAATTCAGTTGGCTCCAACTGGAGTGAATTAAGATATCGTCATCACCCAACTGTATAAATAATGATTTTTATTAATTAATTTTTTTATTATTTAATTAAATTAATTAATTTTATTGTGATATTAATTATAATGATCAGTTTTCAGAGAAATGAAATACTCTACTAAAAGAAAAGCAATTCACATATAAATTAAACACCCTAAGTTAAACATATAAGCTAACTTTTACAAAAGTTATCAATTGTGTATTGCAATTGATTAGTATCTCACTTAGGTAGGACATAAGTGATGTGTAGTTTGAGTACAACTACCTGTGTTGTACTCATTATTGATCAGCTCTTTACTAAAAAATAAGAGATTATTTTTGTTACTACAACTATAAATTTTTTTATAATAACTGAACTGCTTGCTTGGAAAAAAAAGTGTGACTGAATCCGCTGGACATGGCTGTCATCAGTTAGATCCGACCTTGTTGCCGGTACCGGCGGTTGTTCGTGGCAGTCCAGTTTGTTTTAATTTTTTTGCGTTGGATAGACCTATTTAAAAAAACAACTATAAACCAAACAAACCCTTACTAAAGAGAAGAATAATGAACAGACAACTCTCAAAATTTCTCACGTCATGATGATTATGTTTAATTTTTTCACTACGCACGTAATGACAAAAATATGGTAAAAATACTTTATTATTATTAGTAACTCGTTTATTATGTGGGTCAATGGTTAGTTATATTTGCAATGTTTAATCTTTAGGGCTGTTTAAAGTTTGATAAAGTGTGCATTTTACTCAAAAAAATATGATTTAAAGCTTGACTCAGTGTTAAATGAGTTGGGCTTGACTCACCTATTTTATCTTGAATTTTATTGTTTAAATTTAATTAAATTATAAAATACCATAATAATAATAATTTTAAACTAAAGTATGCATGATTAAATTATCTTTTATGTATACTTATATTAAGTCAAGATATTTTGATTATAAATTAAATTTTAACGTGAATTAAACAAAAGAAGAGTATGGTAAATATGAATTAAGTTGGCTCGAACTTGAAGCAACTTAAGAACATGTTAACTCCTCGAATTCGAAGTCATCAAACGGGCCAAGTTTGAATTAAACAAAACTTGGCTCAATTCACTCGATGAACATATTAACAATTAATCGTATTATTTATTCCCGTTAATATTTGTGCATTTCTTCTAATTCCAAGTCTCAATAAAATGGGTTGATGTCGTGAAATTTGACAAATTTTGCTCATATTTAATTATATAGATTCTGCGTTAGGCCCCAACTATTTTTCCAGAGATAAAGATGAAGAAAAAAATGTCTTACTTTGTATAATTAATTATGTGCATAAAAACCCGAGCGCCGTTGCGTATAAAATAGCACATTGCTTACTTCTTCCCATGCACACCTTCCTCTCGCTTCTCTTACAAGCAGATACACCAATCTGCATGATATATGGCTAATATCATATATGGCCATTCTTTTCTCCAATTAAAGCCTCTAATGCCATTTGCCCCGCTTGTTTACCAAGTTGCGAATTGTTTAGTCCTAAGTCAGACTCTTAAAACATATTACACCATATTCAATTTACCTATCTCCGGAAACTCAATAGAAAATTTCACTTGAATGACCACTTTCTAATAGATTATAATGTACACACGCTCCATATATAGCTGTCGTTCCAAGTTCTTACTCTATACGCAAAGTCGTCCTGTTCATATAACCTAATATAATAACTGATCTCATGTATATTGCTTCTTAAACAATAATTCGAACTCCGTTCATGATAACTAATTCGATGCAAATGTTGCTCATTTGTTCGAAGAAAAATGTAACTTAAACAATCATAAAATACAAAATTTCAGCGTAGTACTTCTGGGGAGACCAGATTCTTTTATTTGCAGAGCCAAATGTGACACCAGATAATGCAACAATCTGGCACACAGATATAAATAAGCAATATTGTTCTTTAAAGTGAAGAACACCACCTACTTGACCTCCTCCGTCCAGAACACATCTAAGAAAACTGTTATCAAAGGCCACAAAGTATTAAAGATGCACATATATAATTATAAAAGATGCACTTACAATTAAGCGTAATATTGTTTTATCAGTAACAGCTACATCAAATTGCAAAATGATTATGATGATGATGTGTCTGTATATATATATATATATATATATATATATATAATGGAAGTTTTGCACGGGGAAGAGTGATACTTCACCGGTTCCCACCTTCATCTTAATCTACTACTATAGATCTTCCACCATGACTATCTACACTTAATAACAGAAAAAGTTCTGAGGGAGAGCTCTGCAACTTCAATGGCCAGAGTCAACTCTCTCTACTCAGGCATATGGAAGCTCCACTACCCATATTGGAACAAGGCAAACCTCCTCTCCCTTTGCCTTATCTCCATCCTCCTCTTCTTCTTCTACTTCCTCGGATCAGTCACCCACCGCGTTGCCGACTTCCGTACGGTGGCGGTCCCTGTCATCGGCGCTATCCCCTGCCGGAAGGTGGCTGTTCCGGCGGCGCCGGCGGCCTTAGATTTTTCCAGCCACCACTCAGTTGAGTACGTGACCGCCAGTCCTGTTCAAAGAAGGTTTGAACCGTGTGATGCCAAGTATAGTGAGTACACCCCCTGCGAGGACCGGGACCGGTCCCTGCGGTTCGACCGGAACAGGTTGATCTATCGGGAGCGGCACTGCCCGGCTAGACAAGAGCTGCTCCGGTGTTTGATCCCGGCTCCCAAGGGCTACCGGACGCCATTCCCGTGGCCAGCGAGCCGGGATACTGCGTGGTTCAACAATGTGCCTCATGAGGAGTTGGCGGTGGAGAAGGCGGTTCAGAATTGGGTTCAGGTTGAGGGGGAGCGGTTCAAGTTCCCAGGTGGTGGGACCATGTTCCCACGGGGTGCCGATGCCTACATCGACGACATCGGTCGACTTATACCCATCAATGGCGGCAAGGTCCGGACTGCGGTGGACACAGGCTGTGGGGTAAGTCAACTAAAGCCAAATCTAATTTTGGTCCGGTTCACCTTTTAAATGACTTTTTGGGCGAAAAATTATATGTTATTTAATTTTGCTTTTTAGCTATCTTTAAAAAATTACAGTCTTTTTCGAGTATGTACCTATATATAGCAGCAAACATTATGGGTCTCTGTAAAAATAAATTTCATGTTTCCCGCTAAAGTTTATTTAAAACATACTTAGTCATTAGTCATTCCCAGTATAGACTTGAAGAAAGGTGCTTTAAGATTTTGCACGTGAAAGAGGCAAAATCGTTTACTTGGCACATTTTCTTATATCATAAGAGCCTTAGCAGTTGAGTTATCATAATATAATTACGATGCGCAGGTTGCAAGCTGGGGAGCTTATCTCATGTCGCGGAACATCACTACCATGTCCTTCGCGCCACGCGACACACACGAAGCTCAAGTCCAATTCGCCCTAGAGCGTGGAGTTCCGGCAATGATCGGCGTGATGGCATCGAAGCGACTACCTTATCCGGCGAGGGCCTTCGACATGGCACATTGCTCCCGATGCCTCATTCCCTGGTACCAATATGGTAATCGACCTTCCTTGTCATTTTCTTATGTTCATTGATTTAATTGAAGGTTTCTCGTTGTGTTGTGAAATGACATGCTCATCAATTGGGGGCAATTAGGTGGCCTGTATCTGATTGAAGTCGATCGAATTCTCCGACCCGGTGGGTACTGGATCCTATCTGGCCCGCCGATCAACTGGAGAAGATATTGGAAGGGATGGGAAAGGACTGAAGAGGATCTTAGCAACGAGCAATCAGCGATCGAAACGGTTGCAAAGAGCCTTTGTTGGAAGAAGATCAAGGAGAAAGGCGATATAGCAATTTGGAGGAAGCCCACGAATCACATTCATTGTAAACTCACTCGCAAAGTCATCAAATCTCCTCCATTTTGTGTAGGCCAAGACCCCGATGCTGCTTGGTACTTTATATATACTCAACTTTCTTCACCATAGAACAAATTCTTTCATTCAAAATTTTGTCATTGAAATCAATCTCAGTGGAACTCATAAATTCTCTGTTATCATAATATTGCAGGTACACAAATATGGAAGAGTGTATCACCCCCTTCCTAATGTGACCAACATTGAAGAAGTTGCTGGTGGTGAGCTAATGAAATGGCCAGAGAGACTAATGGCCATTCCCCCTAGAATAAGCAGTGGGAGTGTGGAAGGTATCACTTCTGAGATGTACTTGGACAATGCCAAGATATGGAGAAGAAGAGTGGACTACTATAAGACCCTGATTAATCAGCTTGGACAAAGTGGGCGTTACCGGAATATGCTCGACATGAACGCCGGACTTGGAGGGTTTGCTGCCGCTTTAGTCGATGATCCAGTGTGGGTGATGAATATTATACCCACCATTGCTAAGGTCAACACTCTCGGAGTGATCTATGAGCGTGGACTAATTGGAACTTATCAGGATTGGTACCAATCTTAACCAAATTGTTTTCTATATTTGCTGAATAATTTCTATCTCGGCTGATTAAATGATTAACGAAATAAATCGAAACAATTTTGAACAATGCAGGTGCGAGGCGATGTCAACATACCCCAGAACGTATGATTTTCTCCATGTTGATTCTGTGTTCAGCTTGTACAATGGAAGGTAATTAGCTTTCATATAATTTTTATTTGTGTCATACTTCCCGTAAATTTAGATGGTTAACTATTTGTTTAAAAGCCTAATATACATTTTCTTATACTTCTTTCACACAGTATTAAGTGTTAGATGTTTTGAATAATACATAATATTTTCTCTGAAAATCCATCTGTCAAGCCCGACGAACAAAGAAGAGGGTTGAAGTTAGAAAGCACATCTGGGCATTAAAAATTTATTATTGTAATCTATCCTATTTTAGGATCATCATTCGACATTGTTTTGGTATGCGCGGAAGAAGATTTTTTGCCGAAAATCAACGGGCAAAAATTGGTGCATAAAAATATTAAATGCTGCATGGTTTTCTAAAAGGATGTGGGAAATGTCTGTTTTAGTTTCAATTTTCTAGTGAACTGCTCATGAATGGGATAATATAAGAGCTACCCCATTTTGCAGATGTGAAATGGAAGACATACTGTTGGAGATGGACAGGATTTTAAGGCCAGAAGGAGCAGTGGTCTTCAGAGATGATGTGGATATCTTGGTGAAAGTGCAAAGTATAATAGAACGAATGAGGTGGGAGAGTCAGATTGTTGATCATGAAGATGGACCCATGCAAAGGGAGAAGTTGTTGGTTGTGGTTAAGAAATATTGGACAGCTTCTGATCCTGTTGCTTCCCCAGAAGAAGAAGATAGCATCTGGTTTTAAAGATCAATTTCTCTTCACATTTGACTTGCTACGCTTATTTCTTTCCTCTTTTTTGTATATTTTATTGTATGTGATTAATAAGTTATTTTAGCTTTAGCTTTTTCCAAATTTAGGTTAGTACTCAGCACTGCGGAATAAGTTATTTTTCATCAGGGTGTTAACATATCATTTTTTATTTAAACATTCAGCGTGCATCAAGTAGTTTTATATATATAATATATTTTTGTTATTTATTTTTCATTGGTTGTCACATGCCACGGGCTTTGCAACGGGAGCTCCCAATAGGAGCAAGGAAATTTGCCGCGAAGGTATTTGCCACGGTTTTTACCCATAAAAAATCCCGTGACACAGGATTACATCGGCCATTCGTCACATAATTGTTGCAAAAGACCATTTTTTCACTCTAGCACGATGTTTGTTTGTTTAGCTTTCTCTTGAGGTAAGTATATTTCAAGTAAATCCTTCTAAGCAGCAAAATATAAACAATTAATGTGTTGCTTCATAGAAAATACATAAGAAAAGTAAGATAAAAAATGTGTTATTATTGCCTAAATATGATCTTATTAACTGTTTATTAAAAGATGAAGGCTGGCCTGGGTTCTAACTAGGAAAGGGGTTCAGATTCCATATGGTTCAAATTTGGCCACTAAATTTAATCTAAGTTTGGATCACCATATCCACGTATGATTCAAATCCTGAGTGTTCTATATATTTTATTTACCATAATGCTATATATACCATGAGGCCTTCTTGCCTGAGCCAAGGGCGGAATTTTTTTCCTACGCCAATCTTTAATATGGGTCCTCTAATTAATTATAAAGATGGAACAGACTTACTCTTTTCAAAAAAAAACCCTAAACCCCTCATCCCCTAATGGCACTGGTGCCAGCTGCGTGGCCTTGCCAGCCAAATCCTACCATAGGCTGTCATATATGGCCACCCATTGGCCAAATCCAACCCCGGTTGAATTTGGCGATGCGGCCACAGATTTGGCGATGTGGTCTTATGGGTGGCGCGGCCAGATCTGGCTGCCGCAGGCCAGGTCCGATCGCCGTGGGCCAAATCCGGCCATCCCCTGACCACATCCGGTCGGGGGATGGCCAGGTACAACCAACCGCGGCTAGACCTAGCCAACAGCGGCCACATCTAGCCTCGTATTTAAAAATATATATATTATTGTGGTAGCCAGTAAGGCTGACGGCAGCCAGAGTGGTTGCCTCAATATTTTTTTAAAAAAATGACCGACCAAATTTGGCTGCCGCCGGCCAGGGGCAGCCGTCAGGGGATGGATCTGGTAGTCCCGTAGCCATATTTAGTCACAATATTATTATTTTTTAAGGTATGACCAGATTTGGTCATGCCTTGAAAAAAATTGGCCAACGGCAAGGTTCCGACCACGGCCGGAACTTGATTGCCGGCAAAAGAGGGGGTAGAAGGTTTTGTTCTATTTTTTTATCAATTTGAGTCGCCCAGATTAGAGCTTGGGGCCGGAACATTTTCCTGTCCTAGGCTTAGGAAAACTTTTCCTGTATACCATTTATCTTTCCTATTTCTTATTAGCATTACTCAAAGTTGACTTCGCAAATTTATGCATGATAAGAAAATTTATATTATTCAATGGGGATTTTGCAAACTATATTTATACATAACACACAACAAGATATATAATTTGCATTACCCGGGGAAAATTTTCCAAATTATATATATATATAACACATAAAAACTATAATATAAAATTAATTATACAAATGACATTATTCAACGGAGATTCTGCACAATACATAACTAATTTTAGCATGAAATTATTACGTTTGTTCATAATCTTACAATCAATAAATATTTTCTCTCAATATTTGAGGGTATGTATTTAGCATTATTTTTTTTGGATCATGTACAAATTAAATCAGCTCAAACTAATATCGAACACCAATATTTTTGGATAGATAATAAATCTAAATACCCTAAATCCAAATCCGAACCATATATATTCGAGTGCAAGCATACGAGTCAGATGAGTGGATATCAGATGTCCAACGCATCCCTAGTTTGAACCTCAGCGTCACCTGTAGATAGAAGGTTACTTTGCTACATCCGAGCGTATGGGTGTCAGATGTGTCTAACTACGCTTAAAAGCTATTTGTAAAATAAATATTCCTTCTTCCTCAATTTTTGTCTGCACTTACTTTTGAAGCCTACTTTTTCAAGTACATGACCATCCCATTTATACAAATCATCATTCATCCACTCCTTGTATTTTCCCTTTTTTTCAATATATTCTAACCATACTATACTAATTTCTAACCTTACAAACTAATACATAATCTATACTTATCATCGACTCACCACGTCTTTTGCTAAAATCTGGATAAACAGTAACCATCGTTGAAACCAAACAGGGCGCGCCCGAGCAGGAGCCATCCTGCAAAAGCTTCCATCAACTCTTCTTGCCAAGGTATTTCTATGCCTATATCTGAATGCATAAATGCTAGCCTTCCTTATATGTTCAAAGCCTTAGCCTTTTTTCTTCGTTTGGTTGGTTGATGCCTGATCAAAAAAATCACCACCTCGGCCCTGGGATTGATTTCCAGGAGGTTGAAAAATCCTCCTCGCCTTCAAGAAGTGTTGATTCTCTTTTTTGTGTCAACAGCGGCTGGATGCCTCATTTTCTGCCTTGGACGTGGCATTGTTGGATCGTGGGAAGCCCTTGTTTGTTCAACCTACTGAATCGGATTGTATACTCTTGATGGTCTGATTGTCTAATTGCGGGGTTCATGGTATCTTCCGATTCGCGTCGAAGATATTTCTTGATGTTGTTGCAGCTTTATCAAATTTCTCTGCTGCCCTGAACCAAATTAGGATCTTTTGAACCAATCAGATTCTACCGGAAGACTTGATCTTGGATCCCCTCACGCATAGCCTCACTTGGAATGTGTATGCAGGAAGCCACTCCTGGACATTCTGGCGAACGGAGTTCCATTCCAAATCTGGGCGTCATGACTGAGTACTCCAAATTGCTGATGTCTACCAACGAGCACCTGCTGGCAGTCTACCACCAAACAACATGGCATGCTCTTCCCGATGGTTGTACCACGGATTCCACCGCAATTGTGGTCTACTCCACTGAATGCATCAAGAACTCCTGTTGCAATGGATGGTGGATGCCCTCCAAGTAATCATCTCGGTGTCGCCTGCTGCTCGGCGAGCATGAATTGTTCCTCTTGCTGCTGATCGCGATTGATTCTCTGCCTGCGGATCATCAACCCCCACATCATTTGCGGGAACCCTAATCCTTCAGGGGTACCAATCCCCTCTCGATGTCCCAATCCATCAATTCTTGATTGTAACAATAATTCCAATTTTACAGACATATTGGAAACATGCAGCAAGCAATTGATATTGAACCTTACGAATTTGTGCAAATTCTTCAGAATTAGATGAAGAACTCATACCTCCCTCGCCTGGCTCTGATACCAATTTGGTATGATCTTCTTTAGCTGCTTTGGTGAAGATCTCCTTCCTCTGTTCTGCTTCGCATCTTGTCTTGCCGGCACCATCTTGATGATCAATCTTGCAAACGAAGTGGTGAAGCTACGAACCGATTTGGGAATGGAATCAGAGAAGGATCACGATCCTGTGGTGTTTCTCCTGAAAGTGCGGAGAAGATGTAACAAAGAAAAGAAAACTTTAATTTCATCAAAGATGACAATTACATTTTCAAACTCTGTTTTTAAACAGAGCACGAGCACATGCTCTATTTCACCCGCCAACCAATCCCATTCAAACACCTGCACTTACCCTAATGCCCTTTCGTCCCTCTCTACCCACTTTATTCATACCACCTTCCTTATATTGCAGCTTAGCACATAAAGTGTTGTTGATGGAAATAGAAAACTTAAATCTATGTTAATCGTCTTTAACAATCAATTCTATGGAAGGATGATCGATAAACATTAGTGTGCATTAAGTGATGGATCTGAATGACATAATCAACAATTCTTGGAAATTTAGAAAGTTCTGATCAACACACTGCCACATTGACACTTAATTTTTTCAGTTTCCAGGTTTCATTTCTTCTGCATGTAAAACCTTTTCTTTTGGTACTTGTCCTGCTACAACTTAAACATGACATGAGGTCATCATCATTCTACGATTGTAACTGTTATAAATCTTTGTTGCCTAGGCACGACAAGTAGGCTTGGATTTGGTTGATAACTTAATTTATTATTATAGTTTAAGAATTCAAAATTTAGACTTGGCTTGGTATGTCATGGAATAGAGTTGACTCCTTGACTGCATGCAAACTCATAATTATTTATATTAAGATTTAAATTATGTAAATAAATAGTTATATAAAATTAATATATATTATTCTTTTAATATTTTAAATTAATAAATATATTATTTACATTATTTACAAATATTGATTAAATTAATTTATAAAAAAGATAACATATTAATTCATACGACTCATAGAGTTCTTACCAGTTCGGGAAGTCAATTGTAAACTTAGCTAGCATGGGTTCATCAATAGAGTTTGACTCAATAAACTATAAAATGAAGTCGACTTGAAGAGTTTTTAAACTAAAAAAGAGTTGAAATTATAGTTATATATATCTTATGGACGATGGCTTCTTCGAGATATAAAAGAATATAAAGAAATTATGCTGGGAAATTAACAGAGAGATCTCAGACACACTTTGGGCGGCGCCCATTGGGCAATATATTATATTGTTTCTCTGTTCAATAAAAAAACTAGAAGATCCACTTACTTGTGGATAGACCATAACACGTCCATCGCGCTGGCCAAACACATTCAAGAGAGTTGCTGGGCTCATTTTAGGAGAGCCCACCTACCCTCTTCAACTATAGATTAAAGAAAAAAGAAAACCCAACTAGAGAGCCCAATTGCCCCCTATAGCTTATTGGGCTTCAGATTATTTAGCTAACCGGAGTAAAAAGGGCAGTTGGGCTCTCCTAAAAGAAGCTTTTATTTTTAAACCAATAGCTTACCTAAATGTGCGAGCGGGGCCAATGGGCCACTACCTTCGGCCCAGCTCTCTCCCTCGGCTTGGGCCAGGCTCGGTTAGCCCACGAGGGCTCAGCCCACTTGACATCCATAAAATGTGGGGCCAACCCACTTCAGATCACATGATAAGGCAGAGCAGATTAGAACAAAAAATGATTATAAATATTATTATACATTATGGTCTATGCATCTCATTAAAGTCAATCTTTTAGATTTTTTTATTAAAAAAGAATAAAATAATAAACCGCCAAAGAGGCACCCAAATGAGTCAGAGATTTTTCAAAATAGTTAATTAGTTTCTTGTCAAACTTCTCTTAGTTCATTTAACCACGGTTGCAACAATCAGAATCGGTCTTCGGAGAGTCACTGAATTTGATCGAATCAGCCTAACTTCTCTTAGTTCATTTAACCACGGTTGCAACAATCAGAATCGGTCTTCGAGAGAGTCACCGAATCTAATCGAATCGGCCTGAATCGGTCTAAATCGATTCACGAATCAATTCAGTTAAATCGGTCCTATATAAAAATTTTAACTTAGTCAAAATTGGTGGGTTATTAGTTATAAACATTTCATTCTGTGTATTATATTTTATAATATTTTTTTAGATTTTTTAAGAATTAATTATTATTTTTTACTCAAGTTGAAATCGTGTCAACTTTTAATTACGAGAATGCCACATTGATTTTCTTCCTCCCCCCCCCCCACCCCCACCCCCCCTCCCTCCCTCCCCCCTCCCTCCCCTGACGCCGCCCATCCCCCTCACCCCGCCCTACCCCGTCTCTGTCCCCATCACCCCCCCTCCCCGCCCCACCACCCTATAGCCCCCACCCCACCTTGTCGCCTCGCCCCCGCACTGCCGCGCACGGTCGCCGCCCTCGCCGCCATGTCACCCCATCGCCCGGTCGCCACCCTCGCCGCCCCGTACCCCGCCGCTGTTGCCGCCCCCCCCCCAAGCCCCCCTCTAGTCTACAGTCACCGCCCTCATTGTCGGCTAGAATAGGCCAATTCACGGACCGATTTAGCCAAGATTGATTCATCGTGTTTTTGATGCATATCACCTCCAATCCGAGTGAAATCAATCGATTTTTGCAAGAGTGCATTTAACTACTTAACTCTAAGTAAGGCCAATACATTATACAAGTCATCAACCAAACGATATTCTATTTTACTGTCTCCCAACCATCAAATAGTTAACCACAAGGCCAACTAGTGGACAAATTATAGTTAGTACTCCCAAGAATTATGTCAAATATAATACAAGAAATCAAATGTAAAATTAATTTATTAATTTATTTCTCCTATGATAAGACAACTTACTACCCAGCATGATACAACCACCAAGGTCCATTCCAATTTCCCTTCATCTCATAGGTAAGTCTATGCCCCTTAATCCCTAGTCATAAAGGATACGGCAATCTCATGTCTTACGAGTTCAATTTTTCCCATATTGAATTAAATTAATCTCGCCTATGTCAAATATGGTAAGTCACAATATGCCTTTAAAGCAATGGTATGATTATATAATTAATTAAATTATTTATCATAAACCTAGTGTTATATAATTAATTAAGTTAATTATGACAAATATTATATTGACCTCGCATTAACACAACTCGAGTCTTTAGAAGAAAACGTTAAAGAGTAAAAGAGTAAAATAAAGTGGTGTTGGGTTTATCCCATATCATTATGGATAATATTTGTCACTTTTATATAGGCTACTAATTAAAGCCTTATTCATTGAGTTAGTTTTTGGATTAAAAAATGTCTCTAACACTTGTTGCTAATCTCCATTAATTGTGATTCCCTTTTTGAGAGATCAAAGGGCCCAATAACTATACCAGAGCTCAATTACCTTTGGTGTTTGCCTACAGTGAAGTGTTTGTTATCTGATAATATATAAGTCCTGACAAGAGAAAAATTATCAGACGATTAATAGAAAAACATTATTTTTTGACTTAGTTTTTAAATTAATAGAGACTCGTGACACATATTATCAGTCTCCTTTGGTTGTTGCAAGTCTCTTTGGGGGCCGAAAGGGCCCAACAAGTAGAAGTATGCAACAAGAGGAGGAGAGACTGAAAGAAGGAAAGGGGGAGGAGATAAGGCTAGCTAAGATGAAGCGAAGAGGGGTCTATAGTGAATACCCCTCCCTCTCTTACTTTTTAAAGGTTTTCGGGTGAATGTATTTTTATCTTTATTACACCCTATACACACTTAATACTTGGATCAGTTTAATCCTCATTGGCTAGGCTGCCAGTCACAGGCCAAAAGAAGGTCGTGGGCTAGGACTAGTAACAGGTCAAGTGTAGAAATTTTAGGGATAAAATTTTATAAGGTGGGTGGTTTGTGAGACACCTAAACATAGTCTCACATTTAATACCTACAAGGATAAGAACTTGTTTATAGTAGGAATGAATTATAAACTTTGGTTAACCACTTTTGAAGAAATGACTTAACCCATTATATTACACTTTAGGCTGGGTCGTTACAAATAGTATCAGAGCCTCTTAGTTCCATGTTAGATAGTGGGTTAGATTAGGGATGCTTGCTAGGTTGCCGGTCATAGGCCAAAAGAAGGTCGTGGGCTAGAGCTAGCAACAGAAGTGTAGGAATTTCAAGAAAAAGAATTCTTAAGGTGGGTGGATTCAACTTAGTTTCAGATCTAATACCTATTAGGGTAAGATCTTATTTATAAGTGAGAATTGACTATAGATCTTTAACTTTAGTTAACCATTTTTGAAAAAAATGACTTAGCCTATCTTTTAACTTTGGTTAACCACTTTTGGAAAAATGACTTATCACATTATGTTGAGAA
This sequence comes from Piper betle, assembly GCA_033002965.1. Classification (NCBI taxonomy): domain Eukaryota; kingdom Viridiplantae; phylum Streptophyta; class Magnoliopsida; order Piperales; family Piperaceae; genus Piper; species Piper betle. The sequence goes on from JAURVB010012357.1 coordinate 26,267, forward strand.
ACCCATGACACCTATTGTCAGTCTCCTTTGATTGTTGCAAATCCCTTGGAGCCAAAAGAGCCTAACACCTATTGTCGGCCTCCTTTGATTGTTGCAAGTCCCTTTTGGGAGCCGAAAAGGCCCAACAGGTAGAAGTATGCAACATGAGGAGGAGAGAATGAAAGAAGGAAAGGGGTAGGAAATAGGCTAGCTAAGATGAAGAGGAGAGAGGTCTATAGTGAATACCCCTTCCTCTCTTACTTTTTATAGGTTTTTAGGTCAATGTCTTTTTATCTTCAATACACCCTATACACACTTAATACTTGGACATGTTTAATCCTCTTTGGCTACTTAATCACACTTTTTCATCCTTTAAACATATCTATATACACTTTTTAGCATTATCTAAGGCAGATTTAATTCATGCACCTCTTCACTAATTATTATGTTAGTTGCCTAGAACTTCCCCAAAGGTTGTTCATTTCCAGGGACTTACCATATTTGACAAAAGTAAGATTAATTTAACTTTGCAAACCTAAGGTCATTGAGCCTATTAGGAAAAACCTTTTACATAAAAGTTATGTCACATATGGTAAGTCACAATAATCCCATCTATTTGACATATGATGCCCCTCTTCGCTAATTATTATGTTGGATTGCACCAAATCAGGCCATTGAGCCTATTCGGCAAAACCTTTTGGGTTTTAACTTGGAAAATTATGCAATACAAGGTATAGGATTGTGTCATATCAAAATTCACAAATTTCTTAAATATTTATTTAATAGAATGCATAGAATTATGTTAAAAATTCAATTTATCCCCGAGAGAGATCCTAACAAATTTATGAGATTTACTTAAATGTCAAGGGAATTCAAGTTTGATTGGGTTGTTAACACCCTTACCTAGCACTAATAGAACTTAAAAATCAAAAGAAAAACTCTTAATTCTATCTTTATTGCAAATTTTATTATTTTTATCAATTTTTCTTCATAATTCCTAAGGTAGTTGAATTGCGTGATCTCTCGACTTAATTCTAGATCTAATACTCACTAGAGTATGATCTGGTTTATTAGTGGGAAAAGACTATAGATCTTCAACTTCGGTTAGCTACATTTAAAGAGATGATATAGCCCGTTATGTTGCACTTTAGACCAGGTCGTTACAAATGGTATCAAAGGAACTTAGTTCTATATTAGATGGTGGGCTAGAATAGGGACGTTGGTTAGGCTGTCGGTCATAGGCCAAAGAAAGACGTGGGTTGGGGCTAGCGACAGGCCAAGGGTAGGATTTTGAAGATGAAATTTCCTAAAGTAGGTGGATTGTGAGATTCCTCAACTTAATCTCATATTTAATACCTACTGGGAAATCATATTTATATGTGGGAATGAACTATAAATCTTTAACTTCAGTTAACTATTTTTAAACAGATGACTTAGGTGTATTAATTTACAGTGTGGGCCGGACCTTTACATTATCATACTACTATGAAAGAAAATATATATTAAGACGACAATGTGCGCAACTAAGAGGAGCATAAAAAAGATTCTAAAATATATATTATATGTCTATCTTTCTTGATTAGGAGTCCAAAGATTTCCAAATACCCATTTTCTAACTGCCCAATCTCTGCAAACCATAAATATATTCTCTTAACTAATTTTCTTGTTAGAAATGGGATATTTGACCATATTTGGACCCCTAAGTTCTTCCTTGGCAAATCATATGATTTAGATTCAATAAAAAAAGGGAGATAAAAAAAGTTCCTACTATTAAATATAGAAAAAAGTTTCCAATAAAAAAGAAAGGAAAAAACCTTAAACAAAGATATGAAATTTTATTGACTTATTTAATATGATGAAAATTTTCTTAATATGTACTAATTTTCTTGTTTTTTATATGTACAAATGATGCATATGTTATATTTTAATTATTTAAATTTATTTAATATGATATAATTTCTCATTATGTACAATTCCTTATTTCTTTTGATGCATATAAATATATCATATCATGTTTTATTTACAAGGTGCATATTTTTTAGATTGTATGGTCCAACAAAGTAGGGGGAAATTTTCTTAATCTGCCAAATACCTTTTTTATAATCATCTAAATATTGTAAATTACAAAGACTAGTTCCTTGCAGTACTCTTAAGTACATGTGTGACCAACTCAGTAAGCCCTTAAGGTGAACTTAGGTTTTCCCATTGAGGTCATTGCATTCCAGTTCTCATAGTTGGCAGTAGCCTTAGGGGTTAGTCCAACTAAATAATTCCAACATGTGTGGTCCTGTAACACCCCGATTTTGGTTCTCCTAAGAACCGAATCTGAAATGTTATGATCGAGTCGAGTCGTATTCTAAAGCTGCTAATCTATAAGACTCGATCAACAATATAGATCCAAATAACCTACTTGGCGTCTTGAGAATGGAAGACACTCCTAAATATGCGTTAAAATACATCAAATAGAAATAAAAGTATGAAAGAAAATAATTGCGTTGAGTTCAAGTATGTGTAGCGTTTATGTGACCTACATATATAATATGGAAAATGTTAATTCGAGTGTTACTAGTCCAAAAATAATTAAGTAATCAAATTAGCACATGAGAGATGACTCACATGTTAAATAAAATCAATCATATATTATTCTGCATTAGAATCACTCATAAGGGCACTAATCAGAAGTCGTAAGCCTCGGCTTGAATAGCGTCTCATTCTGACTTGTCAAATGCCTCGTCATTTTCTTACTATCCCACACTTGGGAAATCAATTATACCAAAGCCCTCTAGTATTCTCAAGCAAGAGCCTCCAGTACCCTTTGAATCCACAAGTTTAGACATGCGTTGCATTGCAATACCAGTAATCCTGCACACTTCTTCGGGTTTGAAGAACTCGAGACATGAGTTGTCAGGATCCCTCGAGAATGGAACTGTCAACTCACCAATCGAGAGCCCACTTTAACTAGCACGTGCACTGCTCGCAGTACGTGCGAGTCGATTTCATCATCTCTCGTCTCACTGAAAACTCGATAAATTTATACATAGGTATGGGAAGGGAATAATTTGCATAGGCCTGAAGACAACTTGCGGTGGATTTTGTTTTTAAAATCAGACTCGATGGATCTTATCCTCGAGGGTTATTAATTACAGAACTAAAATACGTCTAAATGGCCCATGTTAAGTGGGTCCAATAAAACAGCCACTAAACATGTCCTACGATCTATAAATCAAATCAATGATAGAACATAGCAATAAAAATTGCGAAGAGTCCTAACGGACCTGTATTCCAAGCTCCAAGTTCCTCTGCAAATCTATAGCGAGCTCGGACTCCAAAACCTATATCGTAACCCACTGCTAAGTAAAATATTGACATATCTACATGATATATGCTCGTGGTGTGTGCTCACATCATCAATACATCATAACAAAAAGAAACAGTGCTAAATAAACCTACAACTAAACATTCAGCACGCAAATCAAAACATAATAAGAAAAATACCTAATAAATAAATAATAAATAAATAAATACACTCATGAATAAACATATAAATAATAAATACCCAAAAATAAATAATACTCTAATCATAATATAATAATATCATTATACTATATAAATACACACCTAAACACGAGTAAATATCACATGTACTCTTGTTAGTAAACATATAAATAATTAAATAAATAAATACATAATTATTCGATAAATAAATAAATAATATAATTAGTTAATATTAATTAATTATGAGTAATAATAGCATCATAACTATCCAATACGAAATACATAATTAAATACAAACAAATAATAACATACATGCAACGAACAAATAGAATATATATATATATATATATATATATATATACACACACACACACACACAATTTAGCAAACATAAATAAGACTAATATTAATAAGTAAATATATTATTAATAATAATAAACAATCATGTAAACATCCATCATATACGATAAGCATATAAATAAAAATAAATAAACAATAATGAATAAATAACTAGATAAATAAACAAATAAGTAATAATTAAATAAATAAAGACAAATCCTCATAATGTCAAAATATGCTAAATAGTGTGAATATACATCTAAACTAATAGAAGGTATCTCAAATTACCAAAAACAGTCGAAAATAGGCTAAAAATGTGCTGAACCGGGTTAATTGCACTGAACCGAACCAAGTCGAGTCGGGCCAAGTCAACTTGGTCCGGGTTAAATAAACTGGTGGGCTAGGTCAACTGGGCTGGTCTGGACTGATGGACTCAGACACAAACACGAACAGGCAAACGGGATGGCCGAGAGGTGAATAGGGTCGAATAGGTGGACGTGAACACATGAACAATCGGGTCTGATGGGACAGGCAGTGCATGCCAATGGCGGCCTGGGGGAGGCTATTGCCGGTCGCGATCAACAGAGGGGAGGATGAAAAAGATGCTAGTGGTGACGACTGACGAAGTCCAGATGTTGGTTGGCCGAAAAATGCCTAGAAAGTGCAGGAATCACTGCCGGGTGTGACGACTTCACCGGTGGCGATCGTGGCCACGGTGGTGGTCATGTGTGGTCTCAAAATGAAGATCTCGGCGAGGGGAAGCTGTTTGGATGGTTGAATCAGCTAGAGGTGGCTCGCCCTGTGCCAGAAAATGGCTCAAACAGCGACGGCGGCAGTGGAATACTAATATATAAAAGCTGTCATCGGCAGTGATTGTGGTAGTGCCGGTGATGGTGAGAGGTATGGATTGATAGCCAACCGCAAGGCCATCATGTGGTCAGGGCAGGCCACAAACTCACAGCAGCGCTAGGGGTGGAAACCATCTAAAATTATGGGAAACTCTTATAAATAACTGGGTGAAGCTATGGCTAATGTGGATGGCTCTGATCTTGCCACTTGGCACTATCTAAACGTCCGACAACTTATGAACCTAGCGGGCCCCACCTATGGGCATATGTAATATATATATATGACAGAAAGCTCAGATCAAGACTGTCAAAAGTAAAACTGACTTGAGTCCTAAAAGTGACTCTATATGCGGGAATCGAGGCAAAGAAGGCTAAATTAGCCTCTAAACTTTGAACTTAATTGGGTGAAAATCTACGACTTAAATCAAGCTGGGCCTACATGGGTAATCCAGTAGTCTAAAATCCTCGAGATACATGTAAATTAGATACCCAAAAAATCCCAAACGGATACTAAACGTTGCAACGGCCTAGATCTAGGCCTTAAACTTTGACTAACCTATAAAAAGAATTTGTATACCTCGTGTATACACTGATAACTCATATTCGTACGTTGCTAGGATAACTAAAGCTATTATTTGCATGTTGGGGATACTCAGCCACCATAGCATACTCATACGGCCATCTGGGCCTCATACTCATGGTCCGAAAACTGGTATGGCTCAAGCTCACTCTAACCGACTTAAGACTGGCACAAACCGAGCATAACTACAGGCGAGTAAAACCCTAACCCGAAGCTGGGGGTTTTACATGTCCTGTTCAGCTAGACAAGTAGAGAGCTAGCGAGCTTGGTTAGACTTTGAGAGGCCCGCTTCGTGTTGATTCATCTGACTGTGTGCCACCAGCTTTTGAAGGAGAGCTACCCTCTAGGTTATACATCATCAACTACAGTCTTACTAGCTCAGTGGGCTCCTACAATTGAGTCCTTTGATCACACTGGATGCTGAAAATTCCAAAGACAAAATTTTTATAAGGAGGAGAGGTTGCAAAACCCCAACTTTGGGTTAGGGTTTTACCCGCTTATTGTCTACCCGATTCAAACCAGTCTCGAGTCTGTTTGACCTTCCCAAAAACATGAGCTGACCGCTATTAAAAAGGGATAATTAAATGACAAAAGAGATAAATGTAATAACAAAGCAATTTTAAAAGATAAATATAACATGGGAGAAAAAATTTATTATATGAAGCAAAGTATGTAAAGTCATACTAATTCAATAAGATTAAATGAGAGTTCATTCATATAGCTAAACCATAAACAAAATAGACCAAAGCAAATAAAAATGACACAAGTCCCCTAAGAACGACTTAATTGTGCATGCTTAACTCAGTTAAAATAAGGCAAGTCTACAAATCTAATATGATAACGGTCCTAGATAGAAGAGTAGCAACACACAATCAAATTCTCTTCTCAACCATCAACGTGGAGACCCACATGCGACCACAATGTCGCGTTAATACTGAAATCACTTAAGTCATATAATAAAAATGAAAATAAGATAATATTCATGTCAATTTTTTATCATTTCAATTATCTTATTATATGAGCTTATGCCGAGCTCCTTGCCTTTAGGGGTGGCCTCCCCTTCAGGTTACTCTCCTATACATGTACATATACGCAACGGGCCTAATCCATATTTACCAATATTACCCAGACCCACCCTCTTGATATCACAAATGCACTCTGACGCTCCTTTCTGCATGGGGGCAGATTAATTTAATTTAATTATAATATTTTCATGTCTCGCGTCGGGCTAAATTAACTCATTAATCACTCTTCCACGCTTAGTGCAAGTAAGTTGAGTTTGAACCTAGACCAGTTGAGACCTCTAATTGAGCACTACAAATTCACAATAATTATACAGACTTGAAAGTCTGATGAGGCACCCGTCAAGTACGAACACACGATCTTAATTTTAACGAGACAATAAAATTATACATAAGTACAATTTTATACGAGAAAAATGCATGTAATGAAATGACTTAACTATATCATGATTAAAACTCAACAAAATAAAGCATGCAGCATTCAACAATATTAAACTTTAAATTTTCAACATGTACAATACGTCCGGTGAGATAATTAATTATTCACATAATATAATTATATAAGTCCACACCTTGGATAGATTTAAATTAACTATTCAACTCACAATTCACAATTAGCCAACGATAAATAATTACCAACTTACAAGTATGTATTTGATTATTATATTCATATATTTTTCTTCATTGCAAAATATTCATTTTAGACATGATAAAGATACCAACTTAATCTTATAATCACTTAAAGATCTTATTTTGAATTTATTGATTAATGACATTTAATACACCACAAATACAAATTATATTAAATACATATTAACAATATTTTAATTAACTATGAGACTAATATTTTTACAGATTACTCGACCTTCATATGATTATTATTAATGCACTAAATTACTAATCTCTCAGTACACCAACTAATCAATAATAACGACTCATTATTTACATTAGGCTAGTATACTATATTATTTTATTACCATTATTTATCAAGAGAATATAACATATACCACCTCAATAAATAATTTTTGTATAATAATACTCAATAAATGTTGTTCTCGATCAACGCGTCATTATAATTAGCCTATAATATTATTAGTCAGATTTAGTAAAATCAATTATTTAGTTACTTGATTGATTAAAGAAGCAACCTTACTTATCATAAACTTTTTTATAGGTGATTAAATATATCATACTTATTATTTTACGATAATTAATCATTCACATTTTAATTTACTACATAAACTCCATAACTTTAAACTTTGATTACAATGACATCATCATGAAATATACTAATAGAAATTTATTAAATTTTAATATTTATAATCATTATCCAACAACATATTTGATTATTGTATCTTATTATTTAATATAATTTGTATTGAAGTTCAAGAATATCAATTGTAAAATTTGTTTTAAATTACTTAATCTAAAAAGGTTCAAACATTATTTATTTCAAGCATGCTTTTAAGGTTCAATGATTGTGATTATCCCACCATTATATTTTAATAAACCATTTAATTTATTAATCTATTAATTAATACTCAATTTTACACTTCATATCTCACTAATAGTAATTCTAATAATATATCTAAATAAAATATTATTATTATTATTATTATCATTGATTAAATTAAATAGTAGCAAAAATTATCACTTTAATTGATCTTCAATATGAATACACAAACCGGAGCAACCAAGACAAAAACATCAATGAGTAGATGACATAAAAATATTAAAATGACTATCTTATATGCAAGAAATATGATACGCAAGGAAGGAAAAGAAATAAAGGACATAGAGAAAAAAAAAGAAAGATAGACTCCAAAAAAGGAAAATGGTGGAGAGAAAAATTTTAAGGGTCATAAAGAGGAAGGAGATGAAAGATACGAAGAACTGTTAATCTGCACAGACTACCCTCCTAAAAACTCTGTCATTTTCCCACGATGAATTAGGAATAGGAAAAATACAGTATTATCTACCACAAGGCCCACTCTTATCTTAAGACTAGCCACTCATAGGTTCGACTCTAACGTCCTACACCCACTAGTTTTACCCAAAAACCACCCAAATCGGGAAATAAAAATAAAACTATTAAAATTTTTGGACTTTGCAGCCACAGTCACCGCCCAAAATGGCATTTTGTCAGCCGAATCCCACCACTGAAGCTGCCTTTTGGGGCATTTTTATGTGTCGGTGAGCCACCTCCGGCCGAGGTGATCACCCAGACACCTTTCCCTCCTCACGGCCACTCGATTGAGCCTAGCCCCAGCCAACCACCAACACCAGGATCATCGTCGGCAACTCTCTCTTCCCCGGTGCAGTTTTCCCCCACTTTCTGAACAATTTCCAGCCAATCCCCGACCGAACTCCTTCGGGCACCACCACCATCTCCTTCCCATCTTCGTCCCCCATTGATCCCAATAAGTAGTGACCCCAAACCGTCATCGTTGTCGTTTCCCGATGACGAGCACCACCGGCCCACGTTGTGCCCATTTGCCCACTTCGGCCTATTCGTGCCCGCTCTGGCCTATTCGTGTCTGCCTCGTCCGCAATAGAACCCAAACTTATCCAGATGACCCATCCGACCTACTGAGCCAACCATTTCAACTGAACTGGACCGAATTGACTTAACTCGACTCAGTTCAACTAGCCTAGCTGATTCAGTAGCACTTTTCAGCTATTTTCGTACATTTTTTTACCGTTTTGGTATTTTAAGACTCTATATTAGTTTAGAAGCGTATTCATATAGTTTGACATATTTTGATGTTTTGAGTACTTGTATTTATTTATTATTTATTTTATGCATTTATTTATCTATTCATTTATTGAGTTATTTATTATTATTTATTTATGTATTGTGTACGAGGCACGGTTGTATGATTATTTGCTATAGTTGATGATGTGTTTACTTATTATTATTATTATTATTATTATTATTATTATTATTATTATTATTATTATTATCCATGTTTTCATTTATTGATTTGTTTATTTATTTGCTTGCTCACTCATATGTTATTATTTATGTGTTTAATTTCATATTCATATGGTTGATGGTTATATTATTATTATTCATGATTAATTATTATTAATTATTTATTCCTTTAGTAATTTATTTATCCATTTATTTAATTATTTATTTGTTTGTTTGTTTGTTTATTTACTTACTAACTCATGTATGTGCTAATATTTACTCACATATAGTCAAAAACTTATGTAGCATTATTTATTATTCTTATTTCCTGATAAATAAGCTTATTGAATTAATTATTAATCATTTGCTTATTCAATTATTATTCATTATTTAATTACCTATTTATTTTCATGCATATTTAGTTGTTATTTATTATTGTTGTGATGTTAACTCATGCACCTACTATTTTTATTTTTATTTATGGTTCTTTTATTTATCTCAGCTTGTTTATTTATTGTATATTGTTTACACATACCTTGATTTGCGTGTTGTGCATTGTTTATTTATTTGTTTTGCATTGCCCATTGTTGTTGTTGTTGATGTGAGCAGACACTACGACCATGCATCATATAGAATTATTAGTTTTTTGTTAAGCAGTGAGTTTTGATGTAAGTTATGGAGTTCGAACTTGCCCTAGATGTGTAGACATGCTTTGAGCTTGGACCTCAGGCCTGTGAGAACTATTCTCAACTTTATCGCTCTACTCTATCGTGGTTTGATTCCATATCGTAGGACGTATTAAACGTTTGTTTTATCGGACCAACTTAACATGGGCTATCTAGATGTAATTTACTTCCGTGATTAATAACCCTTAAAGGATGAGATTCATCGTGTTGTTTTCGAATTTAGCTCCACCTCATGTTGCCTTTGGGCCTACTTACATGATCCTCATCCTAGCCCTAGTTTTCATCGGGTTTTCAATTAGGCGAGAGTTGGGGACCTTAACCTTGCATATAATGTGGCTAGGTATATATTCAGGTCACAGCGGGCTGTAGATTAGTGAGAGGATTGTTCTATTCTCGAGGGGTCCTGACATCTCTACGTCTTGAACTTCTTCACACCCTGAGAGGCATGGAGTAGACGGGTACCATTTTGTAGAGTGCATATCTAGATTTGTGGTATTAGACTGGCTGATAGAGGTGTTATATAGAGGTTTGAAGAGGGCTTAGGATACGTGTTTTTCCCAAGAGTGCAACAAGTTATCTTGATATTGTCGAGAGAGGCACTTGCCGAGGGTAGCACAATACCATTTCAGTTCAAGATATTATCTTGTCTGCAACTTGATGTCTCCTCAGTTGATGCCCTTTGAGTGTTCCCATGAATATATGAATATATTGGTTTTCCTTCCTCGTGGACACGGGTTGCTAATGTTTTTCGGGTTAGTGACACTCGTTGCTAATATTTTTCGTATTATATAAGTAGGTTTTGTCTTCTTGTGTGTTGGGTTGACTTTGGTGGAGAACAAATAATTATTACACACACATGTACTCAATGTGCCTTTGTTTTCTTTTGTGTTTTTTTCTGTGTTTGATGTGTGTTTATATATATTTAATTAGTGTATTGTAATGTGTACCCTCATCAACTTTTGTAATAGCAGATCAGACATGTTATCAAGTGTATAAATGAGATAGTTAGATTTCAACTTCAGCAGTTATTTTGAAGTATTCATCTCTTATTTTACTTATTTATATTTTGGTTCTTTTGTATGTTGAGTGCTTCTATGCCATGTCATTTCACGTAGTTTCTTATTAGGATGTTGCACACATTCATTCATCCTTTCCTGTTAAGTGTTGATTGTGCATTTAGTAGTGTTTTCCTTTTCTCAAGACACCAAGAGAGTTATTTCTGTCTTTTTTAATTTGAGTATTTTAGATTAGTCAATTTAGGTGAGATTTCTATATTACTCACTTATTGTGTCTATTTATATTTTAGTTCTTACTGAGTGTTGAGTGTTTACATGACATTACTTGTTTAGGACTTGGTGTACATTACGAGATAGAGTTATCAGAAATGGCACTTGGAGGGAGCTTGGAGTGTTGAGACACTGGCAGAGTTACCTGACTCATGAGCTAGACCACCGAGTGCCTTGGACAAATCCATTAGACATAGTTCGAAGTCTACCTTGGAGAACTTTGACCCTCAAACAAATCCTTGTGGATGAAGGCCATAGCTATGCTAGCAGAGCCTTGGGGCATAGAGAGCATAGACGAGAGTTGGAGCAGATGATTTGGGATGGACCACTTCTAAGATATAGTAGTGGATGAAGATAAGTAGCGAGGAGGGCCTACTTCCCCATAGGCACTTCACCACCTCTCCCTCTTCCACTGGTGTTTGTTCATTCCGACAACACTTTTAGCTACTCTTCACTAGACAGAGGCATGGACACACCAATGATGAGCAGGACTACCATTGACCACAGGCTTGAGACACTTGATCAGATTTCAGGAAATCAATGTGAGCTCACCATTGGTTCACCATTGTATGTGTCACCACCATGATCCATACCCCCTTACAATCAGACACAGACACGTATAGTTGGACAACCCAGAACCCCCTCTCTTACTTTTTATAGGTTTTTTGGCGAACGTATTTTTACCTTTATTACACCCTATGCACACTTAATACTTGGACCTCTGTCATCCCCCTTGGTTACTCAATCATTGCACTTTTTCATCCTTTAAACATATCTATGCACTCTTTTTATCAGTATCAAAGGCACATTTAATACATACACCTCTTCACTAATTCTTATGTTGATATCCTAACCTCTTCACTAATTCTTATGTTGATCTCTTAGAACCTTCCCCAAAGCTTGTTCATCTCCTAGGACCTTTAGGCCAACCAATTTGTCGTTCTAAATTAGGTCAAACCTAAGGTTGGATTGCACCTAGCCTGGCCATTGAGCCTATTGGGCAAAACCTTTGGATTTTGTCTAGGCAAATGATAAGGTCTAGGATTGCATCATAAAAAATTCACAAAATTCTCAAATATTTATTTAATGAAAGAAATAGAATTATGTTAAATATTCAATGATTGGAGAAAATCCTTTACAAATTTGTGGGGTTTATGTGAATTTAAGTTTGATCGTGCTGTTAGCACCCTTACTAAGCACTAATACAACTCAAAGATCAAAAGAAAAAATCCTCAATTCTATTTTTAATGCAAATTTTATTATTTTTGTCAGCTTTGCTTCATAATTTATTTAATTTATGTTATAATACTTATGAAGGAAAATACATATTAAGATGACAATTTGTGCAACTAACATGACATAAAAAAGATTCTAAAATATATATTATATGTCCAACTTTCTTTCTCAGGAGTCCAAATATTCCCAAGTACCCCTTAGCTAACCGCCCAATCTCTACCTATTATACATGTATTGTCTTAACTAACCTGCTTATTAAATATGGGATATTTGGCCATATTTGGACTCTTAAGTTCTTCCTCTAAATGACTTAGAGCACTAACTCTCAGCCCACGGAACGCGGACATGTACCAAGTCTTGAAATTTACATCAAAGGGTTTGCATGGTAGCAGTTATTACCTGTTTAGCTAGTTCTTGTAAAAGTCTAAAATGGTTATTTAATAGATAATAACAATCCTAACCGTAAAATAAACCAGCTACTGCAATCAAATGGCCTAAATTGTACGTACGCCGGGTGCGCTGGGAGCAAATTGCCCTGGGTACCATGACTTCTGATTTATACTCATTAGGAAGACATAGACAGAGTTCCTACTATTAAATATAGAAAAAAGTTTCGGAAATAACCTAAAATTAAGGTATGAAATTTTATTGACTCATTTAATATGGTGAATTTTTTAACATGTACTTATTTTCTTTTATTTTTTTTACATTTACAAATGATGCACATGTTATATTTTAATTTTTTAAAATCTATTTCATATGATATCATTTTTCATAATATACGAATGCTCGTCATTTTGTGATTTATTTACATGGTGCATATTTTTTAAATGGTATGGTTCGCGAAACAGGGGGAAAAAATCTTAATCTGCCAAAAACCTTTTTTATAATCATCTAATTATTGTAAAATTACAAAGATATCTTTCGAACCGATTCGACGACTGGCGGAGAATTTTTCTACTGGAAGGAGAATAGGATCAAAGATGTCTTCCTATTTTGTGGCGTGTGATGGGCCCGGGTTTTCTTTAATGCCCACCATGAGTGGGCCTAAAGGGCTTGTCTCAAGCCCATGAAACCCATTAGCGATCTCTCCTCTTAAAACTCCAAACCCTACAAGTGGCTTCTTCCCTCCCACTCCGACGTCGCGGCGGCTGAACCAGTGATACGATCCTCTCTCCCCAGGTATCGATTGCAATTCGTCGAATCAGACTCAGTTTACCTTCAAAAATCTCTTATTGGCGTAAAGATTGTATCTTTTTATGCTGTTTTTTCTGTTCTTTAAACAGGTCTCTGGTGGGTATTTTTCTGGAGGGGATCCAAAATGAGGTATTTAATGGTTTCTTTTTGTTATATACTTGCTGTGGGCGGTCGTTTGGGCTTGGTTTTTTTGAGCTAAATGATGCATTTTGTTGTGTAGTTTTATGGACTAATGGGTTGGTTAAGTTGTGGCTGTCGGATTAGTGGAAGAACATGATGACTTGACTGCTGTGAACTGTATATTGTAGATTGTGTATGTTCGTTTTTTTTCTGTTTATGCCTCTTTAGGTGTTATAACTTTGTTTTAAAATGGAAGTTGCAGATTATTGAGTAGTTTTATTGGGTTGGTTGAGTGTTTATGAGTATTGTTTTGTGCTCCCGATTAACGCAGAACATGAATGTTATTTATGTAGCACCGTGTTAGAACCTTTTTTTAGCCTTTTTTGTTTACTGAAGAATGCTGATTGTTGTGTTTTTTAATGTAGTAAGGGGTTGGTTAAGTTAGTATTAAGCAAAGAAGAAAATTGTCTTGTGTTTTTATTTTTGTAAAATAAATGTTGTTTTATTGTTTAGATGTTCTGATATGCTAACTGCTGTCAATTGTATTGTGTGTGTTCTGTATTTCTGCATGTTCTATGTATGAATCTTTGGTGTTATGGACGGCCTGCTATAGCCCATCTGTTTTTCTGAGTGATGTGGATTATTGAATAGTTTGGAGGTTGGTTAAGTTAGAATTTTATGAAATAATTGTTTCATGCTGCTGATTTATTCAAAACATGGTATTTTTTTTTAACTGTTTAATCTGTCTTCGGTTTTTCTTGTTTCCTGCTGTGTAATGTATATTGTGTATCCTGTATATTTGTCTTCTTATGGATGACTCTTAGTTAATGGAGACAATTCTTCACGAAATTATGTTTGTTTTACTTTTGGTTTCCCAACAGACTTTTCTATGAAGTATTATTATTTGGAAGCTTATTTTGGGTTATGCCGGATGCTATCGTTTTATGTTTATTGTTCCCCTATCTTTGGTGTAACTCCTCATTTACTTTAAAACAAGGCTGAACTTCTATTTTTCTCTGAATATATGGCTTCATTTTGATAATCACGCCAGTCTATCCTATGAGCAAATTTATAGTATATGTTTGTACCGTTCATTAATTTTTTAAAAAATAAAATTATCATCTGCATGTGCCTTGAACTTTTAGGTTCTATATTTTACACATATAATGTATAAGTTGGTATCTTATTAAACTTTTAGCATTCTTGTTTTCACATCATATGTTATATTCAATTGAGCTTCTGTCTGCAGTAAGCTGCAGAGTGATGCGCTGAGGGAAGCTATCAGTGTTGTTGTAAGTGATTCAAAGGCAAAGAACCGCAAATTTACTGAAACAATTGAGCTGCAGATCGGGCTGAAAAATTATGATCCGCAGAAGGACAAGCGGTTCAGTGGATCTGTTAAGCTTCCTCACATCCCACGGCCAAAAATGAAGGTCTGCATGCTTGGTGATGCCCAGCATGTTGAGGAGGTGATTTCATGATCTTGGCATATTGTTTGTGTTTCAAATAGTCTTTGATTGAGTAGCTTCTCATGGATATTCTCTTTTTACTGGGGGTGTCTGTAGGCTGAGAAGATTGGTCTGGATTATATGGATGTGGAGGGACTCAAAAAGATGAATAAAAACAAGAAACTTGTGAAGAAGCTGGCCAAAAAGTATCATGCGTTTCTTGCTTCCGAAGCCATTATCAAGCAGATCCCCAGGCTTTTGGGCCCTGGTCTCAACAAAGCTGGAAAGTTTCCAACATTGGTGACACACCAGGAGTCTTTGGAGGGAAAGGTTAATGAGACCAAGGCCACAGTCAAATTCCAACTTAAGAAGGTTCTATGCATGGGAGTTGCAGTTGGAAATTGTGGCATGGAGGAGAAGCAGGTGTTCCAGAATGTGCAGCTTAGTGTCAATTTCTTGGTGTCACTTTTGAAGAAAAACTGGCAGAATGTAAGTTGCAGTTGGTTTTAATTAGTTGTGCTTATTTTGAGTTGGTTGTGGGTGCTCCAGGGTAAACCATAAGTTCCTGACTGTTGGTTCTATTCTACTGGTTCGTTTATTGTTGTTGCGGTTGCTGGTTCTGTTTCGTTGGGTGCACCCATAACATATTTGACTGTTATATCTTTGCTTTTAGTTTAGTGGTTTAGCTGTTATTTTACGTAAAAAATGTAGTCTGATATTATTGCGTTTGAATTTTTCCAGGTGCGTTGCCTGTATCTGAAGAGCACAATGGGAAGGCCACAGCGCATCTTTTAGGATATCCGTCATTGCTAAAAGATGGTTAGTTTGATCAAATTTTGTTTTGTGCTCTCATTTATCTCAAGTAATGAACATTTTTACTCGAAGCCAGATGTTCTATTAATACAAATTCCTATTGGACAACCTTTTATGTGTTTTTAGCCTATGCCCTTTGGTCATTTGTTATTGGACTTCAGTTGAAAAAAGAGCGTGGAAATTTTTGTTTCTCGTTGCATGTTATCAGGTTTAATTTGTTAACGTTTGTGAGGGCCATGGAAGGATTTTCCTGTTATAATTGTGCGTAGAATGCTATAAATTTGTTTTGCTCTTTCAGTATTCCAAGCTTACTGTATTCATTGTTGGAAGGAATTTATTTCGTCCAAGCATGTCAATTATTTATACTACTGAGCGATAACTAGTATCCAGCGTAGCCCCCATAACGCAGCTTGATTGCTCGCCTACGAGTCCATCCAGATTGGGTTTGTTATTTTGTTAAGCAAAAAAATCATCGTTTATAAATTCTGGCATGAAAATTATAAAATTGACATGCTTAAGTTTGTGAAGCAAGTTGACCAACGAGAGAGGAAGCATGGGGGGTTTTTTTCCTTAGAAGAGCAAGTCTAGTTTTGTAATGATATATAAATATTGTGTATATACATTAGCAGAAGAGAAATATAGATATATTACTACCCATTTTAGCTATCCCATGCTCGATACCAGACTCGAATTAGTAAAATGCTCGACTGGAATTTAGTCGAATCAATTTGAGTATTGAATCACATCAATTTGAGTATCGAATTAGTACAAGTGCTAAATTTAGAGTCAACGTGAGTATCGAACAGTTCAAAGTATAGCTCAAACTCAAGAACATGCTTAAGTCAAATTTCCACCCAACCCTAACAAGCTGCATAACAAGTACTTTTATGACAAACCCAACTCTAAATCTCTGCTAGCACCATACATACTTACATAATAATGACATTAAAGTCATTAGCCTGTCAATTAATTAAAGTAGGTAAAATATCGTATCATCATATATGACTTCTACAGAATAAAATTTAAACTTACATATAATTTTATTAAATAATAAAATAAATAATATTAATTTAATGTATAGCACCCCAAATCCGGTTCACACTCGTGAATCGAACCAGCATGTTACTAGCCCCGGTTAGGTCGGCTAACTCGAACCTAACTCATACGGATCCAATCTCGGCGTCTTAAGATGTAGATACGACTTGTCATGCATGGATAAATGCTTAAAACCCTAACATGATACTACATGGATGACATGTAACCTAAATTTCACATCATTACAATCACGATAAAAATTCTGAAATAAAACAGACAGGGTCTCCCCTAAAAGTGCAATTATGGGCCCACCCTGTCAAAATAATATATATATATAGATATATAAATGTATACACATGCATCCATGATTTCATTCACACAAAATCTAACATCTTATGAATTCATTCTGAAGCTGGGGTTTCAACCCACCATGCTTCCGCTGCGCATCTCTGATCATGTTCACATTCTATCATGTCTCATGCATTTGAACATGTCATTCACAATATAATAACATAATAACACAAAATTAAACATTCAGAAATCTAACATGTGTGTGTGTACAAGACCTCATTGCTCCTCCGTCCAAGCTGGCTCCTCCAACTCGTGATTATTACCTACATATAGTATAAAAACACGTCAGTAACAAGTGTTACTAGTCCGGAAAATAAAATAACTATAACAAACTGGCTATGAGAGCAAACTCTCATATGAAAGAAAACATCATATACTCCACGTGAACACTCTGAAGGGCACTACTGAGGAGCCACTGGGCTGCAGACCCGGTAGCATCCCGAACTTACTGATCTGCTGCTGGTACTGTGCCGCTCTCGGCACTTCTTTTCAGTACTTCTCGTGAAACTTTATCCTAAGCCCTCTCCTTACCTCCATATTTCTCCTGGCCTTGAGCACGAAGGCCGAGTACTCTCAGGCAGTCGCCTTTAGTACCCTTTGAACCACAAGTCCGGACATGCGCTGTACTAAACAGTACCCGTAAACCTCCACGTTCTCCGGGTGTGAGGAACTCAAACGCGGAGTTGTCAGGATCCCTCGGGAATGGAACAGTCTGCTGGCACTAATCCAGAGCCCGCTTTGACTGTCACGGCATCCTCTGCATGGTACGTGCAGTCGATTTCTCCATCTCTCGTCTCACAGAAACACGAAAACTATATATATATAGGGCTTGGGTAGGGAGTTATATAATAGGCCCGAAGGCAACTTTTGGTGGATCTTGTTTTCGAAATCAACCTCGAGGGATCTCATCCTCGAGGGGTTATTAATCCGGAAAATGTTCGGTTAAATGGCCCGAGTTAAGTGGGATCCGATAAAACGCCACTTAACCCGTCCTGCAGACAATAAATCAAACATACAATAGAAAGACGTAAAATAGAGTTGAGTCCTAAACGGACCTGGTAGAAGCTCCAAGCGTGTCATCGCGCCTAGGCGGCGAGCTCCTATTCCGTACCTACACATCAAAACTAAATACTAACGCCCGCTAACTAAATGATGCATCAACTCAACACAATTAAACACAAAATCATCAATCGTCAAATAACCATAAATATGAAATAACTCTAACTCATCCTATTCATGACAATTTTATTGTATTTTTCCTAAGTTACATCATACACGATTATCATGCTCAATTTACTTACTTCATTAAATCACTTAACCTCCATGAACTATCAGTCACATCATGTAACTTATCACTTCATCACTTATCCTCCATGCACTATCAATCACATCATAAATCAATCCTATCATGATGTGCTAACAATCATCATCAATTTTAAATAATCAAATCGGAGGTAATTATACCTCACGTCGTCGGCAATCGGCGACGGCTAGGGTTCCGTCGCGCGTCTCGGAGCTCGAATTCGGCGCTCCTCGGGGTCCGACGTTCGATCGAGTCTAACTGGGTGAGCTCCGCGGAAGATCCGGTGAATTCCAGCGAATTTCAGAAATTCCGATTTTCCGGCGGTTTTCCGACGGCTTCCGGTGGTTTTCCGACGACAATCGCCGGCGGCGTCTACTAGCCGGAAAGTGGTCGTGTTGGGTACCCTCGGAACCGGCTCGGCGAGCCCGACTCATCTATGAGGTCAACGCGGCCAACGGAGGTGGCGGCTCGCCGGAAAATGCATAAAACAGAGCGGCGGCGATGGGTCGCTAAATCCGGCCGGCCAGGGCGGCGATGGCCTCCGTTCCGGTCGGGGAAGGTCGCTGGAAGGCTGAGGGTGCTGAGGCGACTGACCGATCGCGGCGGCGCTGGTCGCCGGCGGCTGAATCGGTGACGGAAGCGCAACGCGGGCGCGGCGTCGCGACGTGGCTTCCTCGCGTCGCGGCGGTCCGACGGGGGCCGGACCTGGTCGGGGCAGCACGGCAACGTCGTCGCCGAGCTGGGCGGCGTCGGTCGACGGCCGGGCGGCGCCGACAGCGGCGGCGGGGCGCGCGAACAGGGGCGGCACGGCACGAGGGTTTGGGCGTGGGGAGAAAAGGTCGGGGCGGAGAAGAAAGGTTGGGTGGCAAACTTGTAATTAAGACTTGACTCGTCTCCGGCTCGAGTCAAGTATAATAACTAAGTCATATTAAATCCTAAAAAAAATTCATAAAAATCGGGAAAAATCCCGTAAAATCAAACAACACCAAAAAATCATAATGATATGCTCTAGAACTATCAACCCACCCAAAATGCCCGTAACGCGTCCTAACGCGGTAAACGGCCTAAAACTAATTCTACGATCCATTATATATCATAATAAAAAAATGAACTGCATACTATCATATATTCTGATAACTCATTCTTTTCTGCTGTGTTCATGACGTTATCATCATATACTTGGGTACACATGACCCTCATGGCTCATACACGAGACCGGCGTCGGCTCAGTACACGTGTTCTGAAACTGACTCGACTCAAAAATAACGGTCGACCCGACCGGTTCTAAATATAAAACCCTAACTCGAATCGTGGGTTTTACATAATATCTTAAATATAAACTCTAATTAATTTTTAAAATATATTGTATTTAAATAAAAAGATAAATTATAATTATTTAATTTTTTTAGTATATTTTTTCAAAATGATTAGAGAGATACATTTATAAAAAAAATTAAAGTTAGTGAAATTTGATATCCAGGAAAGTATTTTTAGTATTTTTTTTTTTAATTTTCGTCGACCTACTATTTACCCTCTTATTAATAATAATTATAGATACACTTTGACGAAAATAAGTGGAGCAGTGCCTAACAAAGCCCCTTCTACTTCACTCCTCGCCGGACATCCCACCCTTCGCCGACGGCGCCGCCTATGGCCCTCCCCGCATCCGGCAAGCGCTCCGCCACCGCCTCTCATCGGCTATGATGTCTCTCCGATCTCTTCATGGCCGCCCTCTTCTTCGCCGTCTTACTCTTCTTCACCCTCGTCCGCACCCCCTCGGCGATCCCCTCGCCGCCTCCGGTCGACGAAGAATTTGATTGGGCATTTGTTGCAAGGAGCTATCTTTTTTGTACTAGGCGAACGCTTCCTGTTATAGTCGGTTGGCAATTTCGTATGGAAGATAACTTAGTGAAAAATCAGTGGATGTGATCAACAAGTAGTAGAAATTCAATTGTAGGAGTCTAAAGAGTGAAACATAGTTGTTCGTAGTTGACGTAAGCTACTTGCCTCTAGGCTGGTAAGTTTTTAGGCCATCTTTTGGTCTGTTCTTGAAGTGCTTGGAGAACTTGAACTTGTTGTCCAACTGAGGTGTAGTTTCTTTTTGTTGATGAAAGCCACAATTTTCAGAGAAAACAGATTGCTTAGCTAATAATTTGTGCCCACTTTCCTCGTAAGAGAGGCAACTAAGTTAAACTGGTGCTTTTCCTGCTAACATCCCAAAGAAAGATGGAGCTGTGGAAAAAACTGACTGCAATTATGACTACTGTCACGGGCGTCAAACAGGAGCAAAATTTTTACCCGGTGCGTCCATGGAATAAGGCTGTAACAACTGCCATCTGACTAAACCCCAGCAAATGTTGTGGGTTTTAATAGGTTGGAGAGCTACTTGTGTACATTTTCTGCTTCTTCTTCCACCTAATCCCAACTAGTATGTATGCGAACATTTTTGCAAAGGGAAAGGTGATGTAGAAATTTAGTGTTTGGGTTTCCCTTAATTGGAAAACTGACTTTTACTGAAGTATTTGATACCCTTCAAACCAAATTGGCATTTAAATGTGATATCATATTAGCAATTTTTGTTCACTTCCTGAAACTTTAATTTCTTCTTTGGCCTTATTCCCATTAAATCACGTCATTCACTTTCTTGCAGATTTGGCATAGCAACATAACATATGGTAAAATTGCTGAAAGGAAAGACCATCTAGGTGGGGTGAAGAAGGTCCCTACTGGATTTTTCTCGGTAGTGAGACTATGTCACCTGATGGAGCTGTTCAGGATATAGAGAAACTGGGACAGTACTTACCTATAAGTGGAGGTGTCTTGATAACAGCTCTCGATATCAGGTGTGTTTTATTACTGGAAGACCTTGTCAAGCTTTATTCATATACAAAATATGACTAGCTACTTACTCTTGTAGTTGACTGTTGCTTTCATATATAGGTTGCTAGTTTTGGAGGATTCATGCTGCATAAAGACATTTTGACTCTATCATTTGCAGCCGGAGATTCACAAGAGGCTCAAATTCAATTTGCCTTGGAAAGAGGCATACCGGCCTTTGTGGCTTCGCTAGGGACTCACAGACACGCTTTGCCTGCCCAGTCATTTGATCTCGTTCACTGCTCCCGTTGTTTGATCCCTTATACTTCATACAGTAGGCCACTCACCTGCCCTGCATGCCCTTCCTCTCTTTCTCATTCTCTAAAGATGCTGATTAATTTATCTTTTTTTTTTCAGATGGAACATATTTTATTGAAGTAGATAGATTGCTTCGTTCAGGAGGGTACTTTGTAGTCTCTGGTCCACCAGTACAGTGGCTTAAGGAAGACAAGGAATGTGCTCATCTTCTGTCTTTGAAGCAGATAAAAATGGTTGTTGAAGTGTGGCATATTACAAGCATACTCTTGGCACAAAGCTGGGGACTGCATTGGTACATAATGTAATGGATATGAATGCCTTCTTTGGAGGCTTTGCTGCCGCATTGTCATCTGGCCCTGTTTGGGTTATGAATGTTGTGCCATCTCATAAATCTTCTACTTTTGGTTTCATTCATGTTAGAGGTTTCATTGGCATATACCATGATTGGTAAGATCTTGCTAATATCTCAATTCTTATTTTTATGTGGAACCTTGACATTTACATCAGTTTTCTATTTTTTGAATATTTTATTTTTAAGAAGATCTTTTAATATTGTAATAAATAGCATATTATGAAAAAAAACTAGCAGGGTACATCTATCAATTGACACTTTCAGGCAAATTTGTGTATACTTAAACTATTGCCCGTACCCTAGTTCGGGAAACAAGACATATTAGTAACTGCACTTCTTCATTTGATTTCCCTTGTGCGAAATCTTAAATTATGATACTGTGAGCCTTTTTCTGATTCTGGTTTATGTTTCTAGACATAGTTTTAAATGTAATGATTCATTTGTAGCATTTTCTAGGTTCACTGACTCATATTACTTAACATGTTCTTCGAGTTATTTTATTTAATTTATTATGAAGATAAATCTTCACCATCCCAACTAAATTGGGTGTATGGCTCTTTGAATGCAAGGACTTGTAGTCCAACAAAGATCTAATGCTTGTACTGTCCTACATACTCGTGTAAACTAACACAAATTCATCATGATCTGTTCAGGATTTGTTATATTTATATGAACAAGAGCTCTAAGTTCAAGAACACTAGATTTATCATCCACCTTTATGGTGCGAGACTGTAAAATTGTACCTTAAGTTTGCTTTTTTGTGGTAATAAATTTTGAAATGGGGCATGATGTTGATTCAAACTGTAGACTGGATTTTTGAAATTTGACAAAACTTGAGCTATCAGCAACCTGATGCGTGACGATTATTCACGTCACTGTCTTATATGTGTTCAAGCCCCTCTTTGCTTCTCTTTCTGCGCATGTGTCTCTTATGCATTGCCAATCCAAGCCGGATAAAGGAGGAGAGTCAGTGATAAGAAGGGCATTGGCTATTGGTAATCTCATGGAGGAGAAGGAGGACAAGGAGAGGGAGAAGGAGGATGTTTATTTACGTTTAGAACTTGTCCTTTTGACATTAAAGATTCCATACCACTGATACAAATAAAACTCTCTTGCTAATCTGAAACTTCATTGGTCAGAATTGCTACTGGTGTATATATATTTACATGATTCTCTTAAATCTAATGCAAGTGTATTCGTTGTGATACAGAGAAGATGGTAGTAGAAATGCCATCTTGCCCAAGTTTTCATCTTTGCTGAAAAGCCACCATTTAATTTTAGGCTATGTATTGAAATATAAGTCGAATCATGAAGATGAAAACATGCTATCAGCTCTACAAGATGGAAATCAATATACTAAAATGATGTTGATGTCTGCAGATGTCACCTTGTTGATGTCATCGTGGAGTTAGCCAGAATCTTTCGTCCCGAAGGGACAGTGTTAGTCAGGGATATGCCTGAAGTCATTGCCAAAGTTGGCCTTGTCACACGAGGTGCGTACTGGGTGGTAACTGTACATGATCCAGAGCATGAATCAATAGGAAGGGGAAAATTCTTGTGGCTACAAAGAAACTTGGTATGTTGCAATCAACTAGCGATAAACGCTTCTTTTAGCACATGCATGCGTGTCTAAACTCATACTTGGTCTTTCTTTTCTTTCCTCATATTGTAAACACAAGCTGTACATATTTTCTGAAAGAAAAATGCTTTACCTAGATTCAATACCCACGTTCATTATCCATGTCCTCATATAACTACCTAAGTTAGATTTTCTGAATCATAACACCAAACCCTTATTTCATAACGTGGGTGGAAATCATATGTATAGCACGATTCTTTCTGAAACTATATTATACATATTTGTTTGAGTTTCTATCCCATCTACTCAATCTTTAGCTCCTATTTTTTTAGTTTAGTTAAACTGGTATCCTATTATTTTAGTTAAACTTGTATCCCATTTCATAATAAAAGAAAATTGGGGGCTGGCAACATGGATATTTTAAATCATTGACTATATCACCTTCTTATGGCACGAATACCAGGTCTCTGTCTTGTTTTTTTCATCTTTCAACACCCTATATATTGTATTATGCTTGTGTGCACGAGTCTGTTGAACATGTTATGAAACACCACTAAAGAGCTTCCTCATTATTGTTGTTCCTCACTAGAGTTCCAGCTTTTGTTTCGCCTTCTATACTTACACAATTATATAGTCCTCCTTTCAATCTTCCAAACACCCAATTTTATTCATATTATGTGTTTGATCTTCCTGACTTTGAATAATAAGCATTTATCTGGAGAACCTTACCTATAAAAGTGAATAGCAAGACAATTACAGCTCCTTTTCATTTAAGCTAAAAAGTCTCCCCTCTTTAGTAACTGAAATTGGGACTCTCTTGGCGTGGAAGCGCCAGGTGCACTAAATAAGTGTACAACTTGAACATAAAACCTTTGGTATTAAACTTTGCATTTCAAAATCAGCACACACCTACAAAAAATTAAACATAACAAAATAAAATTTGAAAAAAGGAGAGAGCGGGGGCAACACATCATACTGATATATTCACACAAGAAAATTTTGTGAACCTTTTTTATGTTTCGAAACTCTTCATCTAACAAACAGAAGTAATAGGTTTTAAAAAGCATTTTTCAGACATCATCACAATTCCATCTAGATGTTGGAACGCAACTCAGATAGTGGCACCAGTGGCAGTGATCATTCCCGTTCACCCCTCTAAACAACATCACTAAGCCCACTGTGTATCTGCAAAACCAACATAAAAAGAACTTTAGCCTTGGTATACAAAAGTGCTTGAGAACACCAAAAACAACATTTTTGCTACTGCTTGGTACTTACCCAGCCACCAACAAAACCAGTGCTATAACCCAGTAGTACATATTGATACATCTTATGCTTTGATTTAACCCTTCCACCGGGTGGTAGGTCATGACGTTCTGCCCATCCAAATTGGGGTCGGAGCAGCAAGATAAACCCCAACAAAAAGCCAGACAAAAACCCTCCAATGTGTGCAAAGTTATCAACATGAGGCAAAATACCAACAGCCAGGTTGATGACAATTATAAAAACCAGTGTTAGTAGGGCTGCGGCCTGCAAACATGAAAACAGATTCGTTAGAAGAGTCATAACAAATATTAGGTGTCCTCTCTATCTCAATGCACCATTATTGTAGGGAGTGATTGCCTTGTTGGAATAGATGCTCCAGTTTGTAATAAGTTCTGATAGCATTGCTCCTAAAAGTCCAAACAGAGCGCCAGAAGCTCCAACAGAAACACTACCTCTTATGAACAGCGAAGACAGTATACTGCCACCAAATCCTGATAGCAGGTAGATTATCCCAATTCGCACTGCACATCAGAGTCGAATTTCCAGATTATGAATATATACAATAGAACAGGTCTACATGCAATCAAAGTTTTTTTAATCTAACCAATCTGAATCAGTGGACTGTTTGATGAAATCTTACCAAAACCAAATTGTTGCTCTAGGCGGATTCCTATGAAGATTAAGCTCAACATGTTAGCAACAAGGTGAACCACGCCGGCATGCAACCAAATACAAGAAACAAGCCTCCATCCTTCGTGTTCATTCACAACTTTGAAGCGGTCGAGGGCTCCCAATTTCTGCAAACTGCATTGGAGTACTCAAAACAATATAATTCAGAACAAGAATGTACACGAACAAACACAAGGACTATTAACCACAAGAAACACACAATGTAAAATTCGGATGCATAATTATGCGTAAAAAATGTTACCTATCAGGTGGCATCACAAAATTCTTCCAAGTATTAAAGAAAAGTATAAGATCCATTCAAATATTAAGGCTGTCGATTAGTAACCTAGAATTTATGTGACAATTTAAAAAGAAATAGAAATTAGACCAAATTCTACCTATTCTTTGATCTATCTCTACCAAACAAATTGTTAATAATTTATGTTATTTCATGATAAAAAATTCTTTGATTTCACGATCAAAAACAGCGACAGAGTTTACCACCAAAATTCAAAATATAAAAAAGAACTCACACATGAAACGTAGAATAAGACTAGATGGAATCATAAAATTATACCAAACTAGATGGAAAATTATTCTTCAAACAGAAAACCAAGGATTCTTCAAAGATAACCCAAAAATCATACCAAACCAATGCATATCTGCTTGTCATTTTTCGGCAAACTAGATGGAATCATAAAATTATATTCTGACGTAAATGCTCAATCGAAAATACATCCAGCAAGTGAAATCAAACAGATAAGAAAACCAAAATTCCCAAATCAGAATCATTTATGTGCCTAGAACAACCAAATCAACATGTTAATCCCCAAATCATTTTAGAAAATTTCATTATTAAAGAAGAAACATTAAATGAAATGCACAACCTCCCACCCTCTCTCTCTTATTTAAGAACATCAGTAAACAAAACAAAAATCACCAAACTCAAAAATCAAACCAAGAACAACTCCTCATTGCTTGAACAAGAAACGGAGAACACTCACGTCTCAGAGGAGGGGCCAAGCAGGGGATTCTCCTTGAGGGGCTGGAAGGAGAGCCTGCCAAGAAACCTTCCGACGCACCGCCCCAACAGAGGGTTGTGCTTCCTGGGGCAGTCGTTGACGGCCATGACGATTACGAAGACGGCGACGTTGGCCACTACGACCAGCGGCACCAGCCACGGCCTCCACCGCTTCTGCCTCTCGGGCTCGTAGTAGTACGGCGGCGCCGCCGCGCCTTGCCCCCGCCGCCTCTGGCCTCCGGATCGGCGCTGGCCATCGCCGCGGTTCGTTCTGAGGGGATGGTGCTGACGGGGAATCTCTCCGGCGAGGGTGTGGGGAAGTCGGTGGCGCGGTTGGGAGGTGACCGTTGGTTGTCGGCATATAAAGTGAGCGGGTCGGTTGGGAGTGACGCGTGGGTCCACGTCACATTTTTTTATTTTTAGGAAGCAACCTTTTAGGCATCCTTAGTTTAAATAAAAAACTTTTGCTTCGAATAAAAAAATAAATAATAAATAAAAATTTTGAATTTCCCTAGAGTAAAATAAAATTTAATGTGCCGAAGTAAATTTATAATCAAAACTAATTATTCGAATTATAAAAAAATGAGAATGAAAATTCATCTCTAGGATATTTATAAAAGCTAGGTTATTTATAAAAAGATAAAAATTAATTACACAGACTAGAAGTATCATTTACACACATGCTTTTAAATAAATAATCACTTATACCCGTGGCTTCAAACTCTTTTACTAAATTGTTAGATTTTTTATAACGTAGCCAAACTAAGTTACTTCGTCTTATTATTTAAGTATGATAATGTGACAAGCTCGTATATTTCATCATTTGAAAAAATAAAAAAATCATTAACTTCAATTATAAGATAGTGTTCTAAATTGTAAAAAGTTTTTTTGAAGTCTAATTTATTAAAAAAATTATTCAAATGTTGTAAAATGAGGTCACATCATCAATAATTTTTTTTAAAAAAAAACCATCATAACTTTGACATCTTAATTAAACCCTTAATTACAAATAATTTTGTTATTGATGATTTTTGGTCATTCTAGGGGGTGCAAGTGATTTTTACTCTTTCTAAAATTTAATAATTATATTATTAGTATAATTTGATAACCATTAAACTCTAAAATGATTAAATTTTAAAATAGTGAAGAATTTTAATTTTATTTCTAAGATTATCTAGAGTGGCAAATTAATGTGAAAGAACATAGAAATTATAAAGTACTAATGCTATTTATTTATTTATTTTAAATTAGTCTGTCAATGTAACCGAGGATCCTTATGACTTTTTACACTTCAAAATTCTCTAAAATCTTTAAGAAAAAAATTGGAAAATTTTGTTGTGAGAAAGATAAATCCAAGTTTAACATAAGAATTAAGAGTTTATGGTTTTGTTATTCTTATTTCACATTCCACATTGTAAGCAGCCAAACATGCTAATGAGTTTGCTTGCTCAACTTGACCCAAACTCGGCTTAATTCAATGTGACGTATAATTTTAATTGATCAAATTTGTTATATTCGACTCGCTCGATTAATTCCCTTTCACTTGCATGGAAGAAGGTTTTTTAGATTTTATATCCCCCTAACCCTTAATTTGGTGAATAAGACATAACGGTTGATGTAAGGAAATGACAATAAAGGAAGCCTTCACAATGGGGGAAGGTTAAAGTTGAGCGGTTGGTAGGTGTGTGGTGTGGTCAGCATTGCAGAGGGAGGAAGGTGGGAAACAACAGATGACCTAACTCACCTCATTGACACTAACCACTTTCCATTCATTTCAATTTTCCATGTTTAGGGTTTCATTAAGTTCCCCAAATGGATGGTTTTCACCAATTACCGGTGCCCACCAAACACTTGAAATGGAGATAACCACTTGCATTGAGCATCTCACATCTGGATTCCAGGTTATCTTCTTTTAGCAGCAAGTATTATTAGTAAACCAAAGTTTTTGAAAAGTTTAATGGCTCTACTTAGATAACATACTGTTGCAAATCTGCCATCTTTTATTTATATCATTTATAAACACACCACATATCAGCAAAGCTCATTAACATGAATATAAGCATGCATGCAGAATCATTTCATTAAAAAGGATTTTTTAAAACGCAAGAGTTGTCCTAGAATTTGAAGTTAGCATAATAGATATTCAATTTGCATTGGAAATGCTGATCAACAGGAAGAATATTTAGTTCTAAGAGAATTTTTATCCATTGGCTATTGAATCCATCCCACTTGTTTGGAATTTGGCCAGTACTTAGTTTTTTTAAATTCTGATCTTTTTTAAAAAAAATATCTTATTGAAGTTATAAAAAAACTCTTTTTTATTTTTTGTGTATTTTTTGTTATTAAATTATTTTATTTAATCATGTGATAATATTTTTTTATTTTGTTATCGGCATTTCTCAATGACCATCTAATCTCTCACCCCTGCAGTGCGCGGGTGTTTTGACCGTAACTACTATTCTCTCGCCTTGCTTCAAAGTAACATTTTTGGCGGGTGCAATTGTGTCTGCTACTCTTCTGCTCAACAAATGTATGCATAATTGCACGCTACAGAGTACAGAGTGATGATGGCGAATTCGGCATATCTGTTTTTCTTTCGAGAAAGATTGGGCCGACCATGTCCCCCTCTAAAGAAGGTGAAGCGTAAACCAGAGAGGCGCAATAGAAAAGGATGCTTCTCACCGGCAGAACCGATTGCATTGCGAGTTTGCAACATCGCCATTAACGATGCGCAATACGAGATACAAATATGCGACTCTGAACATGAACAACTAGAAGGTGCATGCTACACAGACTTTTAATACATCGACTTCAACAAAAGTGGCAACAATTGAGTTGGCCAAACGTAGGTGAAGGTTTCTATTGAAAATGTTCAAGCGTATTCATGCCTAAAAAACTTTCTTTCACGTGTCTCCGCACAGGTCCTATGGCCGACATTCGATATGTGATTATTAGATTCTTTTTTTATTTAACTTACATAGAAGGGGTTGATATGGATTATACTAGCTAATCTGGTTCTTCTCCACCGGTATCAGAACGCATGCTCAAGGAACTGTTCGAATTTTATCGAAAAATCAATTGTACGAATTTTATGAAACTATGTGCAATGATTCCATGGATTAATCTACAGTGGATCTATTTTCGATATTAGCCGTCGATAATTAAATTTAATTTGTACATTCTTTTCATCCATGTGGGAAAAGAAGGTCCAGCTACAAGTTGTTCAAGAACTGTGGTGTTGAGATTCTAAAAGAATATCAATTATCACTGATACTATTAATAAATGGATTAAAAGATTTTGTTGGTTTCTCATTCACTTTGCCTGGGTTGAAATGTTCAAGGTTTCAGGCTCATATAATCCTCCAACAAATCTTGAATAGCTTCTTCAGATTTTGATGACCATGGAATGACTGCATTTTTCCCTCTTTCATTCAACAACATGAATATGCTACAAGATAAACTTAAATTATCTCCAAGGTGAGTTGTTCGTTGTCATTAAGTTGAAGAGTTAGTTGTTGATCTTACTTAAACATACCTCCGTATCTCGACTGTATTATATTTACATTTGAGGTCGCAATCTATTTAAGACAATGATTCAATAAATTAAAAATTCCTACGGGAAATTGTTATATCATACACTTACTAATGGGAAGATGTTTTGCTCATCATGAAGAGAGCCGATAATCATTATAAAAACGCATTACAGTAAGGGAGAGCATACGGATCAAATCTTCCCAAAACGGGTTACTAAGCTAGCCACTACGAAAATGATTTACCCACGCGCTGTTTCAAGATAGTTGTGAACAAGTGCACATTCTCCCTAGTACTGTAC
The DNA here is from genome assembly GCA_033002965.1 of Piper betle. Lineage (NCBI taxonomy): Eukaryota > Viridiplantae > Streptophyta > Magnoliopsida > Piperales > Piperaceae > Piper > Piper betle. The sequence goes on from JAURVB010012357.1 coordinate 56,773, forward strand.
ATGAGCCCTTGACTTCTTTTCGAAATTATTTTATCTTTAATGCTAGACCGATTGACAATTAAGACGAAAACCAATCCAGCTCCAAAATTGTGCATATATTATAGAATCGCACTCCAACTCGATTAAGTAAAGATATAAGCAGTATTAAAAAGATATCAAGACTTTTAAGAAAGCACAGATCCTACAAGGAGTCGGACAAAAACGTTGAAGAACATTCTTGATGGTAGTAGTTGAACATGGAAGTTGAAAAGAGTAGGAAGTATTTTAGCCTATCAAAGCAAATTTGGCTGTTTACCATTTGCAACCATAAAGACCAGGATAAAAATGGGAAATTTGCATGGGCGACTCGAATATCTCTTCTTTCAAGTTTCGAACGATGGAAAACAAAAACAGGAAAACGAAACAAATACTGATGTGAAGTAAATACGTCCATAGTGATAATCACCTACATCCGAGATCCAAAATCTTATATTGGGATATAAACAGATACAGTTTTGTCCACAAATTAAGCTCCTCAAACAGTTCTCCAAATGTTTTCAACAGAAATCAAAAACCCTATTAGTTATATGAGATTGCAATAACACAGGATACAAAGCACTACCTCGCTCAGCGCTTTCCTCCACCACCCCCCAGCTTGGGACCCTTGGGTGCAGCACCTTTGGGAATGCTCTTCACCTGGCCCTTCTGAGCCTTGGCCGTTACTTCTGCTTTCTTGGCTTTCTTTTCATCCTTGGTTTTCTTTAATCCTTTCCTTTGATTTCCCTGCACAAAATTATTCGATGTATTAACTCAAATCACTTTACACATTAATAGAAAAAATGGCATTGCATCTCTTGCCTCAAAGCAGATTCTCTGGCCGCATCACGCACTTCAGCTTTCTCAGTTCTCCTTTTCTGAATTACTTCCAAGGTCGCACCTACAATCGACCTGGAGTATGGCTTCTTGGCAACACGGCGCCTCTTTTTCACTGTTTCAGCATGAATGTCCTGCAAGGATAGAGGTAAATATGAATTTATGTGCTTGAGACACCTGATTGATCTATTTCTGCACGAGAGAAAAACTAACATTGCAGAGGAAACCTACATGTAATATACAAACTAGTATTAGGAACAGGGGATGTAATTATTAAGGCTATTGATAAAACAGGTTACCAGATGGCAAAAGACAGAAATCGGAAGACATCAATACCAAAAACTGTCAAATCATCTCAAAAACGTAAAACAACAGCAGAACTACCAAGCATCACTCTTCCATACAAAAGAGTCACAGATCAGGGAGTATCAATATCCACCAAGACAATTTGCAACAAACATAAACAGATGATACAAATAAAGAACAGAGAATACAATATCTCAAAAATTGCAACATTTTATCCAATTAAACCACAAATAATTTTCTAAATACTGCAAAATCTTCTTTAGGTTGAAAGATCAAACATATGAATACAACTTAAGGGCACTACAAAAAGCGTAAAAAACTCTAACTCTTTCATTCAACAGTGAAACACAAAATTCATATAAGACATACAAAAAACATATATCAAAACAAAAAGGTTGCAACACATAATGTTAACACAAAACTAGTTTACCTTCTTATGCTGCTTCCTGTACATTGCAGTCCATGTGAGCTTTGACGGCTTAAGCCTGTTGTGGAAGTAGCGCTTGCATTTCGAATTAGCAAAGAGAAAAACCTAAAACAAAGTTGACTTAGAAGAAATTAGAACCACCTTGAAAACACTTCAAATATTCACAAAAATACTAACAGATTAAAGTCAAATGAACATGCTGCATTGTTAAGAGAAATCATCTACCTGGGAATCAGCCCGAACAAATCTGATACCCTTTCCTGGGTATATCTTTTGGCCACTGAAACGGCAGAGCTCAGTCCTGAACATTAACGAGAGATAATAACAAAATTCAGCATCACTTCCGGCAAAAATGAACAATTTTGAATAGTAGATTCTTAAAAACTATTAACCAATACACTTCAAATCAAAACGCCCACTTCATACATCTGATCTCTTAAACAGTAACCAAAGAAAATAATTATGCTCAAAGACGAACGAGGTACAGTAGCATAGTCCAACAACCCATATTACCTATTTCCACATCCAATCTTCAAAATCAGATGATAAACGGCTTACAAAACCATCCGCCATCAATTTTCGCAGTCAAGTCTCAAACATACAGAAGCCCCCAAGTTACGTAACACAGCGAGCAGCTAACACCACATTAACATCGCTATTACATATAAACAAGCGTATACACAACTCCTTCCTAGAAGAGCCAGAGCAACAACATCAACCCATTCAAGATCAACCTCTACAACCTCCGTACTCAATGTTCAATTTTTCCAATCAAGCAGAAGCACAGAAATCGCATTTTTAACAGATTGAAAGTATCGATTTCAACAAAGACAACCGAATCTACGAACACATCATAGCACGGAAATATGAATTCTGTAATGAGCACAAAACGAACAGAGATGAAAACTTCAGAGATTGAACCGACGAAGAGACGAGGGAGAGGGAAGACGGGCGTACTTGAGAACCATGGCGGCGGATCGCTTCTTCTCTGCGGGGCTCGACCGAGCGAGAAACCCTAACCCTAAATAGAAGAAACCATGATTACTCTCTGTTTTAGAGATTATGATAATAAGGGATTGGGCTTCACTAATGGGCCGTTTTATGGATTTTTTTATTTGGGCCCATCAAAGTGGGATATGGTTTTATATATATATATATTACAGGACTCTTTTTTTCTCTCCGTACATGCAAAATGCATATATATATTTATTTGGGCCCATCAATATTTTTCAAAATGCAAAAATTTTGATGGCAAACTGATATATATATATATCTATATATATAGATAAAATCGTGCTGTGTTGCGAGTCAATCTTGGTCGTTGGATTAGCATCCAACGGCCAAGATCTAAAAAAAAAGAGAGGTGGGCGCGCCGCAGCAGCGACGGCGGAGGGGGCTGGAAGGCTGCCTGGCCACAGCGACGGCCGGGGGGGGGGTGGTGCCAGCAACAGGGGATGGGGCGCGGCGCGGCGGGGTGGCCGGCGGAGGCCAAGGGGCGCGGCGGGGTGGCCGGCGGAGGCCCAGGGGGGCGCGGCGGGGTGGCGGCGGGCCGAGGGGGGCGCAACGGGTGGCGAGCGGGGGTGGAGGGGGGCCGGGCAGGGTGGCGGCAGGGGCCGAGGGGCGCGCGACTGGGTGGCGAGCAGGGGACGGAGGACGAGGGACGGGGGGCGTCGCGCGTCGGGGTGGCGGGCGGGGGACGGGCGGCGGTGGTGTCGCCCGGCAGCAGGGCGGCGGGCTGGCAGGGGAAGACCCGGGGCGGCTAGATCCGCCGCCCCGTCGCCCGGTGGATACGTCGCCGCCCCCGGCAGGGTGGCGACGGGCGGGGCAGGGGTGGCGTCGCGTCGGCCAGGGTAGCGACGACGCAACGCCGAAAAATTTTATGGGGGCATGTTTCAGCCGTTGGATTTGATCCAACGGCTGAAAACTGCAGCACAGCCACCCTATATATATATATATATTATATTAACTTATTTATCTTCTTCTACTCAAGCTCGACTCTACGAGAAAATGAGTTTTACGTTAAAAAATATCGAATATCCGAAATATTATGTATATTCAAACTATTATATATAAAAACACACAAAATTATTTGTTGTATTTTAAATTTTAGGATAAGTTTTGTTTTTTTTAAAAAAAATTATGTTCTTTCCGTTTATATTGGAAGGGCAAAATTTTCACTGCCAAATATCTTTTGTAAATCAACTTTCATTAATTATTCATGTCTGATGTCTCCACCGCTTAAAAGCTCTAAAAGTAATATGATATACGTAAAAATGAGGTTTTATGGTTCAAACAAAATAAAATAAAATAAAAAGAGGTTTTATATACACAGTCAAATAATGCTTTAAAACTACCAGGCATTCATTATAGCTCAAGCATTGTACGCTTTTGTAAATTAATCAATGCATGAAATTTGGCCGTTGCTTAATCATGTTTAACAATGTAATTTGTTTTTTCTATTTACCATTGAAGATAATATTTACAATAAATTTACTTTAGAACTGTAAACATAATAATTAATGGGCTTACAAGTGGTCCATCTTTATGGGCTTCATGATGGGCCCAAAATTGTGTATTGTACGAGGCCCATAAGTAAAACACCTAACTTGACAGCATAGAAACTAAAGCACCAAACTTGAAAGCATATAAAAAAAATAAGTGTCTGGTTGAACGCTATTTGACTATATATTATGGCAAAACGAGTGGACTATTTCGGCCATGCCTCATTTTGTTTGCTTGTTTTCAAATGAGATTATCATCGATATTCCCCATCAAAGAAGAAAAAAGATTTGACTCCTTATAGTAGTTAATTTTCTTTTCAAAGCGACTCTCACAACAATTGAGACAACTTATGAACAAATGGAACCCTACTGTTACAGCCTTAGTAAATTTTGCTCCTTTTCGACGCCCGTAACACCTACCAGCTTTCATAGATTCACAAAATTTAGTATTTTAGTAGTGGAATAGGCAAAATTCAAGCCATCTGTTGTTTTAGTCCAAATCAAGCCAGAATTAGGCTTTATCTCTCAAGAGATCATCAATTTGTCATGTGGGCAGTGGACAACAAAACTTTGCTAGCCCACAAAATTTTTACATTTGGCTTGCATAGAGGCTAACTCGAATTCAACTCAATTTGAACTTGAACCATAGTTGCAAAAATCGGAATCAAAATCGGTTTTTGAGGAAGTCACTGAATTGGATCGAATCGGTTTAGTTGAATCGGTCCAAATTAGTCATATATAAAAATTTTAATTTAGTCAAAATCGATAGTTTTTAAATTATAGAATATGTCATGTTGATATTATGGTATATATTATCTTTTATGGTATTTTTTTCATATTTTTTGGATTTTTTAAAATTATTTAGAATTAGTTATTATTTTTTACTCGAGTCGGATTCGAGTCAAGTTTTAATTATGAGAATGTTGATGTTATTTCTTTTATTTCTTTCCCATCTTCTCTCCCACACCCGCCAATCTCCTTCCCCCGTCGTCGTCACCGTTGCCGCCGCCGCCACCGTAGTGCACGCCTCCCAGCCAGCCCATCCCGCCTCTCCTTGCCATCGTCGCCTAGCCCGCCCCCGGCGCCCACCCTCCTCTCTCCACACCCGCCAACCTCCTTCCCCTGTCGTCATCCCCGCTGCCGCCGCCGCCGCCACCGTAGTCCCCCAGCCAGCCCCATCCCGCCTCCACCTTGCCCAGCCCTGCTCCCCTGCCACCCCCTTCCGCCCATCCAGATCGTCTCCCCCTCGCCCCCACCCAGCCCCACCCATTCTCCACCCTCATTGCTCACCGCTTGCCGTCGCTACCCTGTCTTCCCCTCGCCCCATTTATCGCTGTCGTTCGGAATCGACCGATTTGTGCCAATTCCAAAATCGGCTCAAATCGGTTAGAATTGGCTCGAATCGGCCAATTCACAAACCGATTCTTATTAAAGTCGATTTACCAGTTAAATCAGATCGGAAACCTTCCGATCCAATATAAATTGGCCAACCGATTTCTCCATCTATGACTTGAACTAGCCAATTCTTTTTAAAATAATTTTTGTTCGTCTTAGTTGAGATTGAAATTATATTAAAAAATATTAAATCATATGCTTTTATGTGTCTATTAATCTACATCACCAAAAACATAAACGTTAAGATAAGTTTCGGCCGCTTGTACTCACATGGATCTATTCGATAAGGAAATAGAAGTGGTTAAATATATAGGGAAACCCCAAATGTCTGAGCCAACAATACCATAGGTAAAGCTTAAATTTGGCTTTGTTATGCAAAACTAAACCCAGTTTGCTGCCATGGTGGTTCTTCACCGTTGAGTGTTAACTATAGTACCAACTGCATCGCGCATAATACATCATAAAACTCCATTGGCAAAGTACTTTCTTTCAAATTCAGACCATCACAATCAAGAATTTCATTTGCTGAAAATATCAACTATGTAGAAACCATCACCCATCCTTCATGATAATAAGAAAGATTAACTGCACAAATTATGTCGGCACAACAATCGCATTTATAATCACAAGTGTCTTTTATCAACCCAACAACTGCCCATCTCTACATATGCAATACATCCCAAGTATTTGTAAGTGTGAACATATGTAAAAGATCAACAAGTAATCTGACCCACAAAAATATACACACATTACCTTCATGGAAAGGCAACTATTGTAGTAATAGAATGTGTCCACAAAGAATGGTTGAAGTCTTTGATCTTGATCAGGTCTTTGGTCGCTCTTCTCCCTTATCATGTGGACAGCTTCTTGAGCTCGCCATGTTTTCTTGAAGCCTCTAGCAAAGTCCACAAATGTGTTATTCAATTGGTAGGGGTGATGTGACGAGAAACTACTATGACCAACTCTTCATGTGTTAGTTTATTGTCCATACAATATGTTTGCATCGTTCGCCTTTAATTTGCAGTAAGTGCTACCCGTTGATTAACTTGGAGGGTAGGCCTACGTATTATATATATGGATTGTTGGACCACAGTTTGGAACTTATTGGCGTCTATGAGTTATCCATTCGATCACTCAATTTAACCCATGATGTGATATCATTTTCATTGTCAACAACTTAAAATTAAACCAAGGAACGTGTATGCTCAAACGCATTTGCCCGCAACAATCTGCTATTATTAATAGATGGGGACTTAGAAGTTGGTCGTGCTTTGATAAAAAATTAGTAAGAGATTCAAACAATTAATATACAACAAAAATAAACCAAACTATTATAGAATTGAGATTTAATAATTATTTTAGGAATAATTTCTACCGCAGGAAATTAGAGGCATGTAATTATTGTCTCGAATTTTACATACAAATAATTTTCAAGATGAGGGGATTTTAGTTTTTATACAAAGGAATTCATGTCAAAAGTTTTTATTCAATTGAATAATTAGATGCATTCTAACATGTCATTGAAACATATATATTTGCAGCGCATGTATGTTTACTTGGTGGCCTTGTTATAAATGTTTCTGTACTCGCCCATGGCTCGAGTGCTAAATGCTGATAGCTGTGGCCTGCGAGCATTGAGATTCAAGGACAATTGACCTACATATGTGTGCACGCATGGGAATTGAAGAACCGAATTAATTACAACTTGAAAAATGAATAACAGTACAGGTTCATCAATCACCAATTTCATTTAATCTTGTCTTTCACACAACTATGCATCTCATCTCATTAGCTCTGTTTAGATTAGATTTTCTAAAAACTTAATGGATAAATCCTATATATTTGATTTAGTTATTTCTATTAAAAATCATAAATTTATGTGCAATTTCATAATTTGCCTCTATATTCTTAGGAATTATTAAAAAAACCTCCATAAAAATTATCATTGGCCAAAATATAACATCCTAGACCAGTTAATTTCTCATGGGTCATCCTAAATTTACTGCTAATGTTAAACACAATCAATTACTTTGTAGCATTATATAGGCAAAATGTATAGACAACATAGATACCTCTTTGGGATAAGATAGACTTCGAGATATAAGATGAGAATCTCAAGGCCCATCTTACTGTACATGTATGGTAAAGTTCCCTGCTTTCTAGCTTTCTATATTCCCTGATTAGCATTAGCATAGCAACATTGGTAAAAAAAAATTCATGGCAAAAAAATGCCTCCTTGTTTTTTATATGCTAAGTATATATTCCATACTAATATAGTTTATGCAATTAGCAAATCTTTGGCATCAATAAAAAGAGTTACACTAGTACTGTAGTCCAATGGGGAAAGGGGCAAGGTGAAAGTCTTTTTCTTCGTTTAATTTTTTAAAGAATCCAACTCAACCACTTTTTTTGTATCATATCTCATGAAGTCACTTTCTTGTTCACAATTTTTAAATTGATTGGATTGAATATATTGCCTTCAAAGATGATACATAATTGAGTTCTATTGATTAATTAATCCTATTTGTGGGCACTAAATCACAAGTCATGAGACTACATTGACCAACATGGGTCAGCCTCTGAAATTCATTATGCATGATCTTTGTTTTATTTTCGATTTATGGGAGACAAGTTAATTTGTTACAAGGCCCCACAAAATCAATTTATATAGTTTTATATCTTAATTGAATAGATCTAAAACTAGTCTAGGCTTTAAACAATATTGGTGCATTGCTAGCGAGCTAGTTTGCCTCCACATATGTGTGTGTGTGTAGTACATCAATTTTTGGTAGACATGGAAAACCATGGCCCCATGATTATCAATAAGGGAGAAAATTATTGGGTTGTACTTGCTGGTCGTTCAATTTGCTATATGGACCTGATAATTGAAAATAGCGAGGAGATGGTAAGATTATATGTTACACCTTAACTAAGAATTCATGCCAGAGTAGTTAAGAGATATCTTGTTAGCTTAGAGGTTGAGAATTCGACTTCCCACTTAACTCTGTTAACTAAATAAAATGTGAGTTTCAACTATTTTTGGCGATGTAATTCAATATTTTATCCAACATAGTAAAATAATAATAGAATTACCCAAGGACTAAAAATGAATAATTTAATGAACTATTTTTTAACTAATAGTAAATTAATTTCTTAAATTATATGTACCACTAATAAGTAGGCCTAAGCAATCAGTTGGTTTGGGTGAAACCAAACCGAAGTCATGTAGACCAACCAAACCGAAACAGGCTTATTTGGTTAATCAAACAAAAATTGAATTGTACCTTATAACCGAACTAATAAAACCGAATTAGTTCGGTTTGATTTGGTTTTAACCGAATAACCCAAAATAATAACCGGTCACATTTTTTTATTTCCACAACTTTACCACCGTATAATTAAACTTATATTTTTGCTCAAAATAATTGAAGATTTCTTAAAATATTTTTTTGCTCGAAATAATAATGAATATTTTTAAGGAATTATTACTAGTTTTACGATGCTTATCTAAAATGTTCAACTTTTTTTAAAAAATAAGATATCAAATTATTTTGCAGCAAGATAGGGGAGAAATCTTTGTACTATTTTAATCCATGGTCTTTGAATTTGAAATTTGCACAAAATTTTTTCTCTTTTTGTTAATAAAAAGGTATTTTAATTTTTATTTAATAAAATATTTTATTTATAATTTCATAATCTTGTTGAACTTAGTTCGACCCATTTAAACGAAATATATTTTGTAATTGCTATAAATTTAGTCGATATAATATTTAAAATTATGATACATATTGTAGCGAATTTTCTCGTAAGATTGTATACAGGAGACTAGTTACCATCCAAACATATATATATATTATACAAGTACAGAAAAAGAATGGAACCATTTAACACCCGACATTTGCCAACATCAATCAATTTTGACGTATAATTAATTAGTACACTACAAATCACGGCTACTTTTAACTCCACAAATTAGCAGCACAATAACACACCCTACTCACTAACATATACCAAGTGATAACTTTAATAGGACAGAAAAGCTACTCACAACTCACTGATGCCATAGATAGAGAAACCGGCCAATTCTACTCGAAATCAGCTAATTTAAATTTGATCGGAAGGTTTCTGATCCGATTTAACGGGTAAATCGGCTTTAATAAGAATCAGTCTGTCAATCGGCCGATTTGAGCCAATTTCGACTGATTTTAGAATCAGCTTAAATCAGTCGATTCCAGATAGTGGTGATAAATGGGGCAGGGGAGGACAGGGTAGTGACGGCGAGCGGCGAGTGGCAATGGCAGTGATAGGGCAGCTGAGGGGTGAGGGGGAGACGATCTGAAAGGGCGGAAGGGGGTGGCGGGGCGGCGACTAGGAGAGTAGGGCGGGCGGGGCAGGGGCACAGAGAGGGTGGGGGTGACAAGGCCGGCACAGCAGTGCGGGACGGGACTAGGCGGGGGGTGCAGGGCACGGCAGGGGGCACAAGGGGGGCAGGGGATGCAGGGGCTTGGCGGGGGGTGGGTGGACTAGGCACAGCGAAGGGGAAGGACAGGACAGGGCTGGCATGGGGAGGCGGGGCGTGGCAACGGCAGCGACAAAGGAAGAAGGGCGGTGGGTGTGGGAGAGAAGAAGGGAAAGAAATAAAAGAAATAGTAGTGGCATTCCCATAATTAAAACTTGATTCGAATCCTACTTGAGTAAAAAATAATAACTAACTCTAAATAATTTTTAAAAAAATCCAAAAAAAATATGAAAAAATACCATAAAAGATAATATATACCATAATATCAGAATGACATATTCTATAACTTAAAATTTATCAATTTTGACTAAATAAAAATTTTCATATAGGACTAATTTAGACCGATTCAACTAAACTGATTCTTAACCGATTTAAACCGATTCAATCCGATTCAGTGACTCCCTTAAAAACCAATTCCGATTCTGATTTCGATTTTTGCAATTATGACTGATACAGAAGAATAGAAGAATACAAATAGATTGCAGAAAGGAAGTTGTGAACGAGGAGCTAGCCTTTTGAATTTTCTAAACCCTGTTAATTTCTATCAAGATAAAAAGTCCAAGTTCAAAGTGAACAGGATATAATGGAAGAGGCTCTAACTCCCAAACATTCAATCTGCTCCTAGTTTTGCCCACTCCTCCAGGAAGGGATTTGTGTATATCACTTGCTCAGTGGAAAGTGATGAAATTTGTGTTATCAAACATCATAAATCTTCTTCAAGTTTTTTCATTGGAGAGCACGGCATGCAGACAGAAAAGATCCAGAGATTAATAATTTAATATAACCTGAAATTAGTAGAAAGATACCTCAGAATTATAGAACCCAAGTTCCCTCCTAAATGTTGATCTTTGCTACTACTTCCTGCAAATTCTGCTCCACAATAAAAAATAAAAATTAACTTGTAGAGATCAAACAGATGAATATGAAAAAATGATGGGTCAGGTGCGTCAACTAAATTGCAGCAACAAAAATATAAAAATCTAACAACTGTTTTGCAACTTCTTCTGCTAATAACTACACTAAGTAAACAGAAAGAGTTAAATACCTGCTCTTTTCGGAGCCAAATTTTGATAGATTGCCCTTCTCAAGAGCAAACCTATCTGGGCGTAAACGAGAATCTGATGATAATAACTTCTTCGGTGCAATGTCAAAGCTATTTACCTTTACAGATCCTGATGCTAGGCAACGAAAAGATGAGATCTTTATAGATCTGGGATGGTGATTGGCTTGGCGGGGTGAGGCTTGATGACGTTCACAGGGCGGCGGGCTGGTCCCGCCGGAGTAGCCCTAGCTACTGTAGGATGACCAATGGGAAGGCGGAGGGGAGGCTGTGGGGGTATTTGGATTTCGGGTATTTGGTTCGGAAATGAATTCCGAACCAAATAAACCATAACCGAATAAGACTATTTCGGTTGAACCAAAATAAAATTGAAAATCGAATTAGACCCGCACCGAACTACTGAATAGAGTTTAGTTCAGTTAGTTTGGTCGGATAACCAAACCATGCTCAAGCCTACTAATAAATGTGTGCCTGTCACAGCAAGTTGCCTCAAGTAACGGTTCAAAAACAATTATGGATATTAATATGATAGAAAATAACATAATAAAAAAGATTACAGCTAACAGTTATATGAAAGTCAGGAAGTGATCTTCTCATAAATGATAGTCTATCCAAGTAAACCTTAGCTTGACATTCATCTTCCCTTTCGCACTCATTTTCCCCCTCTTTCTACACATAAAAACCTTATCCCATCGTCATCCCCATGCTAACTAGCCAACTCCAAAATAAGTATATAAATTTCGTTAAAAAAAACATAAATAAATTAATCCATTTTGTGTTCATGTTTAAGGCATTTGATTGCATTATTTTAGACATATTTAATATAAAAAATAAAAAAATTCTAGAGTTGTTGACTAAAATTCATATTTAGTTGAGTATTAAAAAACGGTAAAGGCACTTTTACTCTTTTTATATAAAATATTAGAAAAAAATATCAAGTTGACCCTTTTTTTTCTTGCGATTGTCGCACCCCCTCCGATCCTCTTCCCTGCCCCCTCCTCGTGACCCCCCACTTCCCCCCACCCCAGATATTTTTCACCTTCTCCCCGCCCCATCTTATATTATTTTTTTCATATTGTTAAATAGTATCATTAGAATTTTTAAAAATAAATAATTATATGTGACAAATATTATTTTATAAACTCCGTTACTTTTTATAACTCTAATAAATTAAAAATCATGACAAAATTTTCTATAAATTTTTCTATCGCAAAATGATAAAAGTTGGTATGACCGAGTGTCTTAATTTCTTGACACTGATATTTAGTAAAATTGTTAACCTTTGAGCTTTCAAGATCCCAAAGGCACAAAATACATCCCGTTTTTAGCTGTCACTTAATAGGGTGAGCTGTGAAGGGTTGCATTTGATAAATATCCATTGCAATTAGATGTAAAGAAGGGTACACTAAATGGTTGGGGATTAGGAGGTTAGGAAGTCACATCTACAATTCAAAGTCTGCCCACGCAAACAATCCCAATTCCCATGCACGGAGCCGCTAGTTTGATTTATGGTAACGATAATTACTCCCACCAAGCGGGGACTATATATATATATATAAAAGGTCAAGCTTCGTTACTTTTTTCTTTCCTAAACTTTCTAAGCAAACACCTTTCTTAATGTAATGATTGGAAGAAAATACCCATTTGATCATAACTTAACAAATAAATGTCTCATTTTGTTTTGAACAATGTGATTCCATCGATTAATTTTTCGAAATTCAAGTAATGATAAAGTTTATCGACCGCTTTTGTGGTTGGCAGATGATGGTTCTTGTTCATGTAAAAAAAGAACAAGAAAAAAGTATTAGTCGTTTTTATGAATTAAAATGTGCCTCTTAGATTATTATGTTATAATATCCACGCTATGTGATAACTAAGCAGGTACCATCATAACATTAACTATGCTTGGAATTGCTCTTACTGATGATCATAATCTTCTGCACTTAAAGTCTTTTGAGGGAAATACAAGTGATTGATAGGTATTAATTTTGATAGATCAATTTAAATTGATATTTCACATGCACAAGAAATTAAGACGAAGAAATTACCCGTGTCAGTAGCTCTTTTTAATTATGATCTTCTTGGTCAGAGTCATGTCCATAAGTAGTTTCTTTCCTTCCATTCTGCTCCTCTCGAGTTTGAGTTCATTCAGAGCTCCAAGGTTCTTAAAATCTTCATTACTAATAAGATATTATTTGTTTGCAACAGTTCTTACCCAAGCAACTATATTAAATTGTGTACACATGATCTATAAAACTGGTAAGTCAAAAACAACTTTAATAAACAGTCAATGATCCAATTTTAATTTCAAAGTAGTAATATATGTTAGTCCAAACAAAATTGTTATCTTCCATTGAAAACCCATAATCAAAATGGAGTAGAGACATGAATACAATTCATGGAACTAGTTATGGATATTAGCTAGACATTATCAGAGTGTCCGGCTTTCATGAAACTAATCAAAGTCCAAAAGGACCAAGAAAACATTGCAAGACAAAACACTCGTATTCATTGCCCATTAAAACAAAATACGAAACACCTAGAAACAAACATGTATCAATTTCTAAGACAGTCTTAAAATTGATGATTCGTACGTATGAAGAACAAGTTGCCTAAGCCGCACATTCACGAGCAATCATAGAAGCACAGAGAGAGGAAGAAAATGATGGAAAAAGAATTATACATGACCAGCCCAATACCTCAATGCTGGGACCTAGCCACGGGCCCAGTCGGTCTTGTTTTCTAGCTGTGGGCCACCACAAATGCATTATTGGACTCAATATGGGCCCCAAAGCCAAACCTCAATTTTGCACGGCCGATTTCTTCAACTCACACTTGGCTCATTCCAAGTTGCATTACATGTGAGGAGCAAAAGATTAGATGTATGTAAATATGTAAACCCAATCATAGAAGAAAACATTGAGATTTGGATCGGTTGTTGCCAAAAAAGATGTCTTTTTCAATTGGGTTTCATTGTATTGGAGCGAGTGAGTTGGAAGAAATTATCAATTTTTTAGACCTTGCCTTGCATGGCTGTAGTGTTCTTCAATCAGGGGACTCACCTCTCCAATTTGATGTACACAGTGGGCCAAAGGGCTCCGGTGTCACCGCCGCCCTCTCATATTATTGCCCCCCTTTGGGTTGGACCTTTGTTTCTAGAGAATAGGTCTAAGAGACGAAAGGTTGATCCTTGTCCAGCCCAGACCAAACCCTAATATTTATTTGTAAGGGTATTTGGTAAAAACTGAAAACTTAATCGAACAAAACTCAACACTGAAAACTACATCGAACAAAACTCGTTAGTAATTTGGTTTGGTTTCAAAATAGTTCTGTTTGGTTTTTGGTAGGATTGTAAAGAAACCGATGCATATTTTGATATTTCAAGTTGGAACCGAATAGAATCAAATTAATCGAATTAGCTAATTTTTTTAAAAATATCTCAAAATTTATATTTTATGTTAATTATCATGAAGTTATCATTTATTTAATATGATATATATAATTTAAATTACTTATTAAATGTATAAATTAAATAAAATAATTATATAATTTTAATTAAATAATTAAATAATTTTTTATAACTTATCATATAATTCAGTTATTCAATTACTAAACCAAATTAACTAAAATATTTTGGTTCGGTTAATTTGGTTCCCCCCCCCTCTATTTATTTGATCCGACAAAACTCTAATAGGACTGGATTTGTATTTAGAGTGTTTTTGCAACCAAATTAAATAATTAATATGTAATTATATTTGTAAATAAGTATAATATGTTAAGTGACATGTTAAAATTTTTTTAAAGGTGTCAATGATTTATAAGGTATTTCTTATAGACGTAGTGCTTGTATGCCCACGCACTCATTTATACATCATTGATCGCACGTAACATTGTGAAGCCAGGGTCGGTATATTAAAAATATTTATCTTAACAACAATCTCGATGAGTTTATCAATAAAATGTCATTTTATTATTGTACTTGATTATAGATGGACAGGATTTAATTCGCACTAACTACAAATAGGTAATTTGCTTGGATTTAAGTGCACGTACACGTATGATATGATTTGACAGTTCAATTGAATCAAAAAATTATTATCGCAATACCAAATCTACTATTTTTCATATTAATAAAATAAATAAATAAATAATAATGCTTATATAATAAATTAAATTATTATAATCTATTTTTTATAATTAAAATGTATCTTTAAAATTGAAGTCTAACGAAATCATTATAATATATCTCATAATTCAGTGAAGGTCTACCAATTAAATTAAAATTTATCTCGTACGTAATTTAATAACTTGCCTAACTACTTTAGAAGCTGATTGAACAAGTATGTAAATATGACATACTAGCCATGTTTCTTCTTCTTCTTGTGAGCAGTGAGTTAGTGAGTTGTTCACGGGTAAGATAGAAGGGGAATTTCTAAGTAAGCCATTAGATATTTTTAAAAAAATTTATGGGTGCTGAGGTGATATCGAAGTGACTGAGCCGAATCCCCGATAACCCGTGGTGGTTTGATTTTACTATCAAATAAAAATTGATTAAAATATATCGATTTGATTTGATTGGGTAATTAAATAAATAAATTGAATGATAATTTATTTTAAAAATAAATTTAATTAATTATTTCATTAAAATTATATCCCTATTTTAATAAAAATAATCATTTTATAAGTAATTATAAATATATAATCATATTTAATAAATAAAAAGTTATCATAAAATTATTATAATTTTATGATAGTTAATATAAAATATAAATTTTATAAGATTTTTTGAAAAAAATTGGTTATTTCAGTTCGATTCATTTCCGAACGGAGACAACCATATGACATTCGATTTATCTATTATTCAATAGCAAACCCAACCAAATTAGCTTGAAATCAAATTGAAAAAAAAATTTTCTGTTTAACTTTTGTCGGATTGTAAATTTTACCCGAACTATGCTCCCCGCTAGATGGGTGATTCCTCAAGCAAAAATAACAAGGATTTGTAAAAAAAAAATTATAGATGCAACTATAAGATTTTTAAAAATTAACTTAAAGAGTAATAATTAAGAGATGCACCCTTTCTTAAAGAAATACATCAAATAAGCACACTTTTTTCCCAAAAAATGCTTAGAAATACACAAGTGCAAATCTAGAAAAACGGAGAGCATAAGAACCCATGAAATTAAATTTGGAGCAAAAAAATCTTTCCTGTTATAATCATAATTATAATTTGGTATTAAAAAGAAACTATACCTCAATTTCCATATTCTTTTTATCAAATTAAGTTATTATACTGGTATTTGGATTTTCTGAATGGGGTTATTGAGACTTGAACTTCTATGTAGTAACATAGAAATGTATACAGATTTTAATTTACATAATGATTAATAAAACAAAAATGAGAACTTTATTAAAAAGATTTACTTTAAATGAGACTTGCATTTTTTTGTTAAATCCTTTAACCAGTTGACAACACCACTCCAGTAAAACGTCAAACAAAAATTAAAAAATTGACTTGCATATATACATTAGCGACATTAAGCTTTCTTTTTAAGCTTTGAAGTTACATATTTGCGTCAAAAAAATAGACACTACTATTCAAATTCTATATATACTTATTAAAAATAATTGAAACCATTTCATAAGAAATCACTTTTTACATGATATTTCAACGTTCAGTTCAACCCATAAGATTATCCTTGAAACAAACATATCATATTATTGTCCAATCTAGGGGTGCCTGTTAGTACAATTAAAGTAGGTATTTGACCAAACCTTGATAGTAAGGTTTTTAATAATTAATAATAGGGTTTTAGTCTGAGAAAAAAAGACATCCGATTATAAATAATTAGGTTTGGTCATCAAATGATGGGTACTTGTTACCTGATATTCAAATTTTAAATTACAATTTTAGTCATAATTAAAAATTGATACCTCATTAATTATTCAAATTAATATTTATCAATATAATTATCAAATAATTAATTTAATTAATTTTTTTACTTGGCTTCAATTTTTAGAACATGTTTACAAGAATATAGTTTAAATATTTAAATGGATACTATTGAAACCCGGCCATTTATCACAAATGATAAGGTTTAACGAATAGTCAGGTTTGATTTTGCTTTAATAATTAATGATTGGGTTTCGTATTTGAGGTAAAAAGTGGAATGATAAATAGTTAAATTTAGTTTATAAATTTAACTTAAATCACGGGTTGGTTTAGGCAATGTCCTCACCAAACCCTTACCCCACCCCTTACCAATCCTAACTTTATAAATTGACAAAATACGATAAAATCAAAAGGATAATAACCGGTGGGGACTGGGCACAAAACCCAGTAAAGAAAAAAATAGCAATGGGTTTATAGTTTTAAAAGGTTAAACATGGGCCGGGCCAAGTGAGTGCACACGGGCGCGTGATAAATGCGTTGCGGCACTCGTCCCCCACCGCTTGCCAGCCTATCCCCTACGCTCCCGCCTTTATTGCCCCTCGCCGTTCCGACAGCGACCTCTCTCGCCGTCATCTCTAACGGACGTTATCCCCTCCCCCCTCTTGGGATTGGAAGCAGCTTCACCCGAAAAGTCCAAAATACCCATTTCTAAATAGGACCAATTAAAATTTAAAACACTGCCTTCTTTGCTTCGTTATTATTGTGGATTAAGATTAGCTGCTCGTTCATTTGTTATCTACTTATTTTATTTGTTTTTTTTAAATAGATAAAACCAGTCCATCAAACCTTGGTAATCTAGAATAAAACCTTTTGCCATGGTGAATACAGAAAATATGAGTAAAGAAAAGTAGAATAATAGATAGAAGTAAGTTTATTGAAGCTGTACTATATCGACTTTATTTAAAGTCTTATTTTGAGTTTGGTACCATGAATCTGTTTTATACTTACACGTGGTTAGATTTGAAAAAAACAATATTAGAAATATTAAATTTGAAATACTAATCCAAATTGTATTTAATTGTAAATCATACAAAATATTAGCTGTGTCCGGCTCATTTGTTTGTGTGAGGCCTTTGATAAATCATACTCACGGACAAGTGACAACCCCAGATCGATGGGTGATGTGTGGCTCAAATGCAAATCATAAAATATTGTTAACTTTGTTAAAACAATAATGATTCGTCTGAGCTAAAAAAATTGTGGCAAATAATATAAACAAGTTGTATATATAGTACATACTACCAATCACTTGTTTTGTGTATAAAACTAAAAAACGGGTTTTTGGCTAAAAGTAAATGTTACTTATAAAGAGAGAGTAAATAATATTAGCTTTAGCTATTAACTTTTTATAATTTTTATCACAGAAAAAATAAATTAAAATAGATTAAAATAAAATAGATTTTCAAAGATACACAAGTGGTCAAAAGTATGAAGTACCACTTTCACGACTAAATATAATCTATCAATTTGTTGATTATTATTATTGTTAAAAGCTATAATTTTCATTAATTTTAAGATTCAAATGCATTGTTAATGTATCATAATGCATGCAATTTTTTAGTCATCCACATAAATATTTTCAATTTTATTTTATTAAAATGATGCATGTGATCTACTTAAACACATCCCTTACTCGAAATTAATAGAGGTTGTCATTTCAATATAACACAAATGCGCTATGCTTGAAGATTTGACTTTAAAAAAAGAAAAAAGTTTATCATGATGCAAATCTTAACATTTTTTTAAAATTAATAACCATCACATAAGCCTACCGATAAATAATGATAGCGAAGCTTAATTGAGGGGTGATTATTGTCAATACAATTAATGGTGAAAAATGTTGAAGAGAGTGATGATAATGAATAAACCAGTTAGCAATCAAAATTGGCGCACAATCATTAATGACTTGGTCATATCAATGATTAAAGTATTGATCTTGATCTGCCGCGATATAAATGTATAAACCATGCCAATGTTAGTAATGCTTCACATTTATAACTAATCCACTCAATAAGTGATGCCTATTAAGATATATTTTTCTCGTTAATTATATTAATTCCTTGAAAATTAAAGGTATTTAAGGTAATTACATTAAATTTTATTACATTTTCCGAGAATAATTACTTCAAACTTGCAAAACTTATCAAAACTTTCACTAGAAAATATCATTAACTTTTTAAACGCACACTAAGATAATTGAAAACAAAATAGTAGCATAAATTGACTATTGAGTAAACGATTATCTCAAAAAACAAGGAGGCCAACTTCACAATTAAATATTTTATACATTATTATTTCTTCCTAATGCTTCATCATCATAATAAATAAGTACATTCTCTCAATTTATCACTGTCATTTAAAAGTCATCTTATCCGATTTATAAATAAAACCACACAAGATAATATAAATTTTAGGTAAATATAAATTATTAAATTACACACAATAAAAAAGTATTATAACACAAACCATACTCAAATCCAAACCATTTCGTAATGCTAAAGCTCTTGCACCCAATATCGGCACACAAAAACCCTAACTCAAAGGTGCTATTCGTTCCAACCCCGGTTCGTTAAGGACAAAAAAATAAAACCAAGTTTAACAAAAACAAAAACAAGAAACGGTAAGGGACGGAACAGTCATTAACACATCCACGTTTCTTCTTAAAAATGTCCGACCTCCTTCCCTTCGTCCTCAGAGCAGCAGCCTACGACAAGACTCGTCGCCCCGACGCCCCCCTAAATCCAAACCCCGGCCACCGACAGGCAGCGGAGCTTGCTGTTGGTGAGGAGGAAGAAGGCCAAAGCGCCAGATAGGACGAAGGTTTTGCTTTAGGCGTAGTAGTGTTGAAGAAGAACAAGAAAAGTGGGAAGTTTGTACAGAAGGTGGTCATTGACTTGAGCAAGCTTGCTGTAAAACGAGGAAGCAAGAGGAGGAAGAGAGATTGCTGGTGCAGGTAGAGTTGTAAGTCAAGCAGTGCAGAGTCTTTTGGACCTTTTCTCGTTCATCTTTTTTTCTCGGTTCTTGATGCATAGCTGGTACATCTTTTTCTCGCTAGTGTACAGAAATGCAGATCCTGACGTGGTGTACATCTGTTTTTGGTTGGGGAGGTGGGTAGGGAAGTGTAAACGAGGGGGGGTGGGGAGATCTTTGAGTTTTGGATGGTTTTGCTCTGCTGCCCTTTTTAACCATGAGTGAGGTTGGGAGAAAGGTGGATCTTTTTTGGCCTTTTGGTGGGAGGTGAGAAAAAGGCTCTGCTTGCTTGTTTTTGTGCTGTTTTTGTGCCAATGTAGGAACAAGGGAGAGATGGGAATGGTGTGAGGGTCAACTGGCCCCCCTTTTTGTGAGGCTTCTGTTGAGTCCACACATGAGTTTTATCTCTTTCCTCCTCCTCCTCCTCTTAGTTCTCTCTCCCTTTCTTCTCTCTCCATCTGCCACATTTTGTCATGCTTTTGTCTGGAGCTTCTGTATATCATGCAATGTTGTAGGGTGGAGAGGGGAAGCTGGTCTCTTCACCACTTTCTCTAGTTGTGATCAAGATCATTGAAAGTTAGTTGCCTTCCCTTCTCATTAGAGAGGACTAGTAACTAGTAATAGTTTGTATGTTTTGATTTTTTTTTTACCCTTGTGAGTTGTGACTATGTAAGTATCTTCTCCCCTGTCATTATCTTCTTGTCTTTCGCTTCTTTCTCCTGGTTAGCTTTATTGCGTCTTCCAATTCTCTGATCTGAGGGTTCTTTTATTTTATCCCTTGTACACTTGCTTCTTTTTAGCCCAGGTACTGAGTTCTCTCCTCTCATGTTTGTAAGGTGGTCGTCACCTCTTTGGATGATATCCAGGAGGAAGAAGGTCGCATAGCCCTCCTCTTGAGAAAGAAAGAGTGAAAAGCTTTCGCTACTTTTGATGAGTCTCGGTGGCTTCCTGGACAGCAGCTCCGGCGGCGCGAGGGTGGCTCCGGTGGCTGACGTCCCCCCTTCAGCAGCATGCCTTACGGCCCCATCGCCGCCGCACACCACTCCATCTTCACCTCCCCCGGCCTCTCCCTCGCCTTGGTACTACTACATCCCACACATAGATCCATCCCTTCCCTCCGCCCCTCCCTTATATATATATATATATATATATATATAACTCCTTTTCCTTAATTGCGCTCTTCAAATTTAAATGGATTACACCATTGACGGGGCCGTGATTGCTCCCTGCTCTTCCTATATACACGCAGCAGACAGGCTTCGAAGGAGTGCAGGGCTCCGAGGTGAAGGCCAGTGCCGGCGGCGGCGACTTTGATCCGCCGTCGGGGAGGGTGAAGGAGGACGAGTACGAGAGCAGATCCGGGAGCGATAACATGGACGGTGCCGGCTCCGTCTCCGGCGACGACCAGGACGCTGATCACCCCCGCAAGAAGAAGCGCTACCACCGCCACACTCCCCAACAAATCCAAGAACTCGAAGCGTACACACCTATAATAATTACATAAATATATATAAATATACACACGCCCTTGCCTTCTCCATCTCCATCTTCTCGATCTGAGATATGTATGCTGTATAACTTGGCAGGTTGTTCAAGGAGTGCCCTCACCCAGACGAGAAGCAAAGGTTGGAGCTTAGCCTGCGGCTGTGCTTGGAGGGCAAGCAGGTCAAGTTCTGGTTCCAGAACCGCCGCACACAGATGAAGGTATCCACCTGTGCTAACCATACTTACTATATTCATGATCATCGCCATCATCATCTTGTTATACTGATCTTGCCAAGTGGTGGTGGTGAAGACGCAATTGGAGCGGCACGAGAATGCGATGCTGAGGCAGGAGAACGACAAGCTGCGGGCGGAGAACATGACGATAAGGGAGGCGATGAGGGCGCCGATATGCAGCAACTGCGGCTGGCCGGCTGTGCTCGGGGAGGTGTCGTTGGAGGAGCAGCACCTGCGGGTCGAGAACGCCCGCCTCAAGGACGAGCTCGACCGGGTCTGCGCCCTCACCGGCAAGTTCCTCGGCCGTCCCATCCCGGCCATGACCGCCATTCCTCCCCCTCCATCCCCAACTCCTCCCTCGGCCTCGCCGTTGGCGTCGGCAGCGTCGGCGGCGTCAACGCCTTTGTCCTCCCCCGCCGCCGGACTTCGCCGCGTTCCCGAGGCGGGCGAGCATGAACATGGTGGACAACTCGCTGGAGAGGTCCATGTTTTTGGAGCTTGCACTGACCGCCGTGGACGAGCTGGTGAAGATGGCTCAGACGAGGGAGCTGCTTTGGTTCCCGGCGGCCATGGAGGGCGGGAAGGAGACGCTTAACTATGACGAGTATCTGAGAGTGTTCCCTCGGTGTATCGGGCCCAAGCCGGTGGGTTTCGTCACCGAGGCTACGAGAGATACTGGTGTTGTCATCATCAACAGCTTGGCTCTTGTTGAAACCTTAATGGATGCTGTAAGTTTTCTTCAACTGATCCATGTTATCATTGGTTCCATGATTTTGCTCCTTTAGTTTGTCTTTGCTTTTGTATATGAAATCTAAATTAAGCATGCGAATGTGTTTTTTGATGTTATTGTCTCAGAATCGATGGGTGGAGATGTTTCCTGGTGTTATTGCAAGGGGCTCCACTACTGACGTTATATCGGACGGCATGGGAGGGACTAGAAATGGTGCTCTTCAACTGGTGAGGCCTTCTTCCTGTTAATCAGAAGTGTTTCCTGGTGTAATTAGCTTGTTTTTGTGTCATTAATTTACATTTAGAAGCATTTTTTTCTATGTGGAGTTGATACTGCGAACTAATGGGATTTTTAACATGAACAGATGAATGCAGAATTTCAAGTTCTCTCCCCATTGGTACCCATTAGGGAAGTTAACTTCCTCAGGTTCTGCAAGCAGCTTGCTGAAGGTGTCTGGGCTATGGTGGATGTGTCCATTGATACCCTTAGAGAGAATCCCAGGGGGCCAACATACATCAACTGTAGGAGGCTCCCTTCTGGATGCCTTGTTCATGACATGCCCAATGGCTACTCCAAGGCAAGCTTTTTTATGAAATAAATTATCTGTTTTAATTGTTCATGGCAATCTTATTTTGTGGATCCTGAGTTTTGCAAATCTCAATACACCTAATCTGGTCTTCTAAGTACAATGAGCTTGATCTTACTTTCTGTGTGACCTCTTTTTGTGTCTGACAAATTTTTCAAGAGGAGCTTCACTGTCAGATAAACTAATTCTGCCCAACTTTCTCCAAGGAATCTTGACCTTCTATTCTGTGTCTTACTTGTCTGTAACTTGACAAAGAAAAACATTTTGGATGCTTCTTCTTCCCCGTCTTCTACCTAGAGTTGAGCTCTCCCACATATCTACCGCCCAATTACTCCACTTACTCTAATCCATTTTGCTTTTGTTTATCAATGGAAGCCTCTAATACTGATCCTTGTCCTGCTCAATCAACACATTAACCTCCTCGAGCCGCGTGCTTGCCCTCCCAGTCTTCTTCTTCTGCTGTATTTATACATTCATTACCTCTGCTCCTCCCTCCGATACCTTCTTGATATGCTCCCATATGTATAGTTACTTAAATATCTTCCCTGAATCCAAAGATCCTTGCTGTAGAGAACCTCAATGAACTACTTCGCAGCCAACCAGGGTTCCGGCCACATCTCCCTCTTCAAATTCTATTCAAACCCATGCTTTTTAAGTATTTTAATCCATTAAAATATATATTATAGTGCATGCAACACCACTCACATGCTTGCTTATCTTGCTAATAAAAAAGTTATATTTGAACTATTGTCAAACATATCAACTTTTAAATAAATAATACTTGGACTTGGGCTATTCATTATTTGTTTATGGCGGGTCTTTTTCGAGCCCTGTGGGGTGAGAGGGCCACCTAAGTGCTGGAACTCGTTGGAGTTCGAGTATAACAGATAAGAGTGACGGTAGCTGTTGACTAATATAGATTCACGAATTCTTAACATTGTGACTGCAGTGAGGTAGGCAATTTTATATGGTATTATGGAGGGGTCTCATCCCTTAGCAAACATGGTGGTAACATTACGTTGAAAAAGACATCGTAATAACATTGTGTGGCATTGACGTAGGATGAAATGCGTGGGTGCAGGTAACATGGGTAGAACATGCTGAGTACGACGACGGCGGCATCCATCAGCTCTACCGGCCGCTGCTGGCCGCAGGGCTGGCCTTCGGCGCCCACCGGTGGTTGGCCGCGCTCCAGCGGCAATGCGAGTGCCTTGCCATTCTCATGTCCTCCACCCTCCCCTCCCGAGATAACACTGGTACAATTCTTCTACTGAACGTTTCTTTATAAACATTGAATTGGAGTGCTTGTTTAGTTCCAAATTAACTATGACCAAATTATTGTTTATTTGATCGATTTTCTTAAGAAGTGTACCTGGTAACATATAAGATTGTTGAACTTTTTATCAACTGATTCACTAGTTTGGATTTGGTGATCGTATCTATATTAAGACGATGATTGAGGAAGATAAGAAGTTTCGTTCCTTGTATATGAGTGATTACACTTGCGTGTTGCTGCATCTTGCTTTTGTAATCATTAGCATGCATCACTTGATTGATAATATTTTTTTCCGAGCATACAAATATTACTGCTTGCAATTGTAAACTCTATTATATGCCTTTAGTTATAATTAATAAGGTTTTGATATCATATTTTTTCATGTTAATTGCTTCTGGTGATAAATCAAACACCCATTAATTAAGAACCAACCAGCTCAACAGCTGATCCGATCCGATGTAAAATTAAGATAGAAAAGTCAAACTGAATTTGATTTGCATTAATTAATTATTAATACATACGTAAAAATACATTAATCATAATTTGTTTGGCCATATGCGTCAACACAATTAATTAATTAATTAACCAAGCAAATGTGTTAACTGATAATAGCAGCCATAACGCCGGCGGGTCGCCGGAGCATGTTGAAGCTAGCGCAGAGGATGACCGACAACTTCTACGCCGGCGTCTGCGCCTCCACCGTCCACCAGTGGACCAAGATCTCCACCGCCGGCAGCGGCACCGCTGCCGGCGACGACATCCGCGTCATGACCCGGAAGAGCGTGGACGACCCCGGCGAGCCTCCCGGCGTGGTGCTGTCCGCCGCCACCTCCGTCTTGCTGCCGATCACACCGCAGCGCCTCTTCGAGTTCCTCCGTGACGAACACCTCCGCTGCGAGTGGGACATCCTCTCCAATGGCGGCCCCATGCAGGAGATGGCTCACATTGCCAAAGGCCAGGACCCGGGCAACTCTGTTTCCCTTCTACGTGCCGGGGTACGTTCTCTCTAATCTTTCCCAACGTAGCATTTCTTGTCCGACGGTACGAGGCTATCGTTAGCCGCCACGAAGATTGGGAGCGTAATAAGTTAAAAGCTTTTTTTCATATACTTTTTGATACCCGCCCGTGCCCTGTTTGCAGCTTTTTAGCTTCGTAGCAAATATGTTAAAAGCTGCTGTTTGGTTTGCCATTGACGTGATTGGACGTTGATATTGTTTTCAACTTTTGTATACTTGTTTATTTGCAGGCTCTCAACTCCAATCACAACAGCATGCTAATACTACAAGAGACCTGCGTGGATGCTGCTGGGTCACTGGTGGTATACGCTCCGGTGGACATTCCGGCTATGCACGTTGTCATGAACGGCGGCGACTCTGCCTGCGTTGCGCTCCTCCCCTCCGGCTTTGCCATCCTTCCCGACGGCAGGCAGTCCGATAATTCGGATCCCTCCCTGCTGGTCGAGGGAGGCTCCTTGTTGACGGTGGCGTTCCAAATTCTGGTGAACAACCTCCCCACGGGGAAGCTGACGATGGAGTCTGTGGAGACGGTGAACAACCTCATCGCCTGCACCGTTCAAAAGATCAAAGCCGCCCTACATTGCGAGAGCTGATCGTCTCACAAAAGCCGAAGGCGACGAAGCAGTGTCTATGAATAAACATTAACAGTAGCTATAAAATTAGCATTAGTATAGCGAATAAATAAGCTGTCTTCTGATCATCCTTCTACATTGGAGATGAGAAGAAACATGGCTTGTTTGGGAGATTGAGAAGTTTGAAGTTTCAGAGAGGTATGGAGTCAAGAACGAACCGCGCGTAGAATCCTTGCAGGGTGGTAACGAGGGAGGAGGTGGCTTTGTTGCCTTATCCTCTTTAGCAATCGGCAAGGGTGGGGGTTCGGGTATTGACTCATGTACCCGCCATTGATACAGTGAAGTAAGGACTAGTGGTTAAAAAAGTGAAAGAAGGTTTAGTGCAAAAACAGGATTTGATGTTATTGTTGTTGGCAGATTTATGTTTGATTTTTTCGTTTGTCTCGTGAGCAAATTTTTAATATTATGGGCCTCTAGCTCTGTTATCGGTTCGAGCTGAAATTGTATTTGGCTGAAATTGTTTTTGGTTTTATCTTTTTCTAATAAATCACTGATACTAATCCATTATTAATTAGATTGACCTTCAACCAGCAAAGATATAATGGGACGAATTGACTATGGACTAAATCACAAAGTTACTAAAATATCACATGTTAGCGTGGCAGCAGGTACTTAAAGTTCATAAATAGCCATATTTTAAAATTTTCTTTTAAAAAGATTCAACTCTACAAAACTATATAGAAGTAATTATTTTTAAAATTTTCATATTAATTATGATCAAATTTTATTATTTTTTAAATAATGACAAAAACATCTATAAGATTTATTTTTACTAATATTAAAATATATAATAGATACAATTTATAATTTTTTATTAACTTTATATATACAAATAAAAAATTTACTAATAAATATTACATAAAATATAAAATCATATTATTGATTAGCTAAAAAGCAAAAAATATTTTTAATTGAATTTTGGAAAATTAAAAATTAAATTAAATTTTAGGCCATCAAAAATAAAAGATATATTTTTAGATGTTTGAAATTTTAATTTGAGATTATCACATTTTATTAAAAATTAAAAAAAATTATCCAATATATTTTCATTATGAATTTTTTAAAAAATAAAATATCATTTATTATATTAAACACAAAAAAATATGTCTGAGAAAATTTACATATAGATTAAATGTATTTATGTCAATAAAATAAATATTACAAGTAAATTATTTTTAAAATATGTGAATTAGCTATATATGAAATAAAACTTTAAAATCTTGCTATATGTAATATAAATTTAAAATTTTAGTCATTTATCGTAGAAAATATTAAAACTTAATTATTTATGATATTTTTCCTATTAAAATTTATGTTATTTACATGATCTACTAGCTAATTGATTATCGTATTTGATAGAGTTATTACAGAATATCGCATATTAGTGGGACAATAAGTAGTTAAAGTTTATAGGCATTTATCATTATTATTTATTAATTTTTTTATTACTTACTCATTCCAACCTGTTTACTACCTATCAAATCCAACAAGGTTATTTGATCGTTTTAATCAACTATAAACAATTAATAGTTGCAAAATTTTAATTCAAGTCACACGAACTTTGAGCTTTTGTCGTCACAAAGTACCTGCCAAGATCTTAAGTCTGGCCGGATTAAACTAATACTGTTTAGAACATTATTTAGATAAATGATTTCTTAATATTTAGAAGTTTATAAAAATAGACAACTTTAATTAAATGTAATAATATAATTATTTCTTATCTTAAAAAGCCAACTGTACATAGGGAAAAGTTTAAATCCACTTAAGCAGCCTCTGCAAAGGGCCACAGTGACGGTTCAGATTTCTTCCTTCGGCCTTTCTTCTCTCTTGAGGGCAATCTGCTACCCTCTGCCATCTATTGGTCTCTCTCTTCTCTGGTTTCCAAACCTTTATCCCTGCTCATGTAGTAATGTCTTCCCACATCACTCTCCTCACCCTTTCCACCTCTATTCACGTTAGCGGTTCTTGTTCATGTCGCGAGAAACGTTACAAGCCCAAAAGAGTGACCGGGGAGGGCTCGGCAGTGGCACGGCCCACAACTTCGGGCCGGGCCAATCTCGGCTTGGTTCATGTTTTTTCTCTAAGCCCAGAGGCTCTCTAGGCGGGCCGGGCTATTTGAGAGACCAATCTTGACGACTTTGTCACTTCGGTCGTCAAGACTAGTAATCTTTTTTGCATAAAATAGCGGGTCTTACAAAATGGTAAATTAGTAAATTATTGTTGGGGATACGGTCTTCTCAATTGGCGTGAGCAACAAAATTTTATGAAATAGGATAAAATAATGACAAATAATAATTGATAATAATAATAAAATAAAAATATTGATGACAAATACCATACAATCTACCCAGAGAAATAATTTTTATTACGAAAGAGATAAAAATAATTATAAAATTTTTCTCTCTCTCTATTAAATCGATAATTTTGATTCAATAGCTTCTTCAATCTCTCTCAATCAAAAAAAACTCTCTCCCTCACCAAAGAATCACACTCTCTAATATCAAATTAGATATTAATAAAAAGAGATACGAAAAAACCCTTTTAAGTAGCGTAAAAAATTCCGAAAGGTAGAAATTCAGGTTGAACATGCACAGCACGCGTCGCTTCTGCGCCAGACGAATGCCAACTCGCGCCCTGGTGCGAGGCTACTCTGTACGCGCGCCAATGGCGCACAAATCAGGTGCGCTAGGGCTTGCCTCTTCTTCCTCGCCCGGGGTGTTCCAAATCAACAATGCTGTCCGCAAGGAGTGTTGGAACGGTAGGCACCAACTAAGAAATACACATACCAATCAAATTAAAGAGATCACTTTCACTTGTCCCTTAGATTTTAACGATCACATTCAGAGAGGGTCATGTTGAGGCGGTGAATTAAGGAACCAGCAGGTGGCAAGTTCTTAGCAAGTATTCACTCAAGCGCGGTGTCTGATAAGAAGCAGCAAAGAGAGAGAAGGAAGGGTAACTTGCGTGTAATGAGCACAGCAATGACCAGTAGAGTTGCCTGCAAGCGCCGCTGCGCCTAAATTCCCAAATGTTGACGTGAGTCACATCACATCAACTCGTCTAAGGCGTGGGCCGATAAAGAAAGAGCAGATACAGACTAAGTAGTAGCAGAATAGTGTAATACCGTTCGAGGGTTCATGAATCCCCAGCCCCTATACCCTCCCTCCTTGACAGACGGAGGCCTCCTAAATATGCCCCTTTGCTTGGCCCACCCCCTCCCCCGCAACCATGCCTCCTCTTAATTCCTTCACTGCCACTGCATCTACTTCTGGCAGACCATTGTCCAGACAGGTTTTTACTGCCTCTTTTCCGGTTTTTCCGGCTTCTGATTTGATATCCCCCATCACTTTTTCCACTTTTCTCTTTCTCCTCCTCTCCCTGCCATGGATTCAAAGTGACCCATGTACTCATCCATCTTATAATTAACTTACACGAGGTTATAAATTGTGTTGCATTCTACGTCACTTCTCATGTTGCATTTGATGAGCGTAGTTTAATATAGTTGTGTCGCTCAGTTTTATGTAAGTGGACGCGGAATATGAGGTTGTGCGGTTGCTTTTTTGGTCAGTTGTAAGATTAGATAACTTTTTGTGGGAGTAAAAGCCATAGATCATAACTTTCACTTTTAAGTACAAGTATTCAATTTACTTAAGTATAATGCACGCCTCACTCTCTATTATTGTTGTGGAAAATTCAAAATGATAACGACAATAATAATAATATAAGATGAAAAAAATGTTCATCTAAAAAATATGAGAATGTGCAATTTATATTTTAGACTTTGTTACAAATTCATGGTTTTATTCCGTAAAACAAACAATAAGGAATCGTATGTGTTTTTGGATTCGAGTTGCATCGACTAAATCCTAGTCCGCCATGCCAAATCATAAACCATAATCTAAGCGGCCTCAATGAATTAGTATGTCATAAGCCTTTATCGCTTCAAACATCATGTTGGAGGTTATTATAAATGGGGAAAGATTGTTAATGGTAGAGTAGTAAAGATTGCATTCCAACGTTTAATGATGTAGCCAATGACTTCCAATCGGCCTTCTAATCATCATCCCCCTCGCCTGCTATCGCGCTTCGTTGCCCTTCAAATCAGACCTTGTCATTTCAACCCTTTTTGATCTTCTAGTAGTAGTAGCTCGGCCGTGTATATTCTCCCTACTATCGATTATTGTATATATTAATAATGTAGAGCTTTGAGTGTGTCTTTCAAGTTTAGATAAATGTAAGCTCTGCCCGGAATCAAATCAAAGTTAGCGCAATCTTATAAAAAAACAATAAAATAAATTTTAATTTTATCTTATATTATATAGAATTATGAATAAAATTTTATGTCACCTTTTAATTGTAATTTTATTTATAAACACTCTAATATAACAAGGTTTACGATGAGTCAAATTAACTAGTCCTTGCGTTGTATTAAGACGAGCTCAACTCTTGGTTTGATTCAATTTGGAGCCATTAGATTATTAAAATAACTATGCATTAATTAATATGTGCATAAAATTAAAAGCTAGGGGTGAGCATTTGGCATGCAACTGAAAAAACTAAATTATATTCCATTGCCTGCTTCTAGGTCTGTGACGAAATAGATTTATTTATTTAAAATTCTATTATTATTTTATTGAACATAATTTTTTAAAAAGTAATTTGATGCTTATATATCTTATTAATAAATAAAATTCATCATAAAAATATTATAATGTTATGATAATTAACATAAAATATAGATTTTCAAATATTTTTATAAAATTACATTATTTTGAATAATTTAGTTTGATTTGGTTCCGAATCGAAATATTAATATGCATTATTTCAATTTGCCTCTAGTTGTGCGGAAAAATCGAATTGAGTTGGTTTGAAGCCAAATCAAATTAATAACTCATTTCAGTTTTGGTTCTACTTTCGATTTTTACGGTATTATACTCACCCCTGTTAAAAATCCTCTAACTATTCATAGCAAAAGAATTCTGTAAATTGTTTTTGGAACGAACTGGCATTTTTATGAAAGAGCCAATTATGCGAGCTGAGCTGGGCTCTGAGCCTCGCCAGGGAGAAGTGAGGAATGAAGTATTCAAAGAGGTCATCACCGATCATCACGAGTCTTATTCTCAAAAATCACGTCGCTATCCACCTTCCATTCCAAGCAGGCCTGGCCTTTGCCGAGCGAGAGAGATAAAGAGAGAGACCGCCCAGGATCGATAGATAGTAGAAAGCAAGGATCAAAAAGTGGAAAGAAGAAACACGTGAGTGGGAAATGAGCTTTTACTCAACAACGGCAAGTCTGATACATCCCCACAGCTGCCATCACTTAGCACACCCCTCGCCTTGTCTTCTTCCAGGTATTCAACCAACCCCTTCTGACTCCAAAACAAAACTCCCTCATCATAATATAGATGCTGTACTATGACGATATGAATATGGGAATAGAGTCGGTAGAAGCCAGGACGACCTCGTCGGTTACTGACCCAGCAAGCATTGGTGGGAGAGTAGTAGTCTTCTCTCGCGTGTACCTTCTCTGCGTCCACAACCAGGCTTTGGAATAGTACGTACTTGTCTTCACTCGCTGCCATCGTAGCCTTGGTTTGATTAATGAGTCGTCGACCTTGCTTTGCTACGTATTGTGTCATTGGGATTGACTTACAATTTGGAGTTTTGAGTTATAAATTGTGGGTCACGTTTTATGTATGTTTGGGATGAGACTCTTTGGTGTAAATGTAATCAGATGATTGTAGCGAAACATTTGTGTGTTTGTTATGAAATTTATACCTTGGTATCTAAATGACGTTAGAAAGGCTGGTATGGATCAGATGAAGTACCATGCAGTCCCCCGAGAGGGGCCCATATGCCAGGACATTCCTCCATGTTTGGGGTTTAATCCCACTAACAACAGTTTTCTTATATGTTTTGAAACCGTGCACTTAATTTGACTGTTTTGTAAGATTCTAAGAGCTAAAAAGCCTAAAATCATTTGTTGTGAAGATTATTCCGTTAAAACTTCTGACCAAATTTTATAAAATCTCCAAATAAAAAACCCTTAACAAAAATGCAAAAAATGTAGAAATACTGTAGCTATAATTATTTCTCACATAAGTTCTGTTTGCAGCCCTCACATCCATCAATCCAAGTTATCACGTGCACGGGACTCTTACCACATTATCTATTCTTATAAATTAAAAAATAAGATATTTAATTAATTAAAATACAACAAATTTTTTTAAAATATTATAATTTATATTATCATTCAAATAGAGGCTATCTTTAGATTCGAAATTAATTAAAATTTATATTTAAAATATTATATTATTTTATAACCTATATTTATTATTCAACAAAAAAATATTTATCAAAGTAAAATTTATAATAACCATTTTGGGTTAGAAGACTTAAAGAGGGTGAAGCAGGTAGATTTATTTCTGGCTAGTTCATAATTCATATCCGTCAGAAAAACAAAATGGCCGAAAAACTGAAAAACCAAAACGTCCAACGAAGGCTGTGCCATTCATGATTCCCGCTCTCCGAAGCACCAACTCGTTCGTTGTTTGCAGCCACGCCCCCCCCCCCCCAAACGCGAGAGCTTCCATACGAACGAAACGCGTCAAACCAATAACCATTCTCCACGTCGCCAAATCGGACCCACGTACGAAACACCTGCACCGCAGCAGTACCTCGTACGACGTAACAACTCCAAAGCAACCAATCAAATTCCTACACGTCACATTCTTGGCCCCCACAACCGCACCCTTAAATCACGCCTAAAACCCGACTCCGACCTCTCCCATGCACTCCACCACCGCCGGCTAACCCCCAACCCCGCCAGCCATGGCCGCCGCAGTCGCCTCCGTGACCCTCGCCGTCCTCCTCCATCTGTCCGGCGTCCTCGGCGGGGAGGAAATGGATGGCCTTTTGGCTTTTAAGGCCGGTCTCGACGAGCCGCCGGCGACGTTGTCGTCTTGGTCGCCGGCGCTGGAGCTTTGCCGTTGGGATGGGGTGACCTGCGATGCAGGCGGCAGCAGTTCTCGCCGTGGAGCTTCCCGGGATGGGGCTCAAGGGTGAGCTCCAGCCGTCGTTCATGGCGAATCTCCCGCACTTGGCCGTGCTCGACTTGTCGGCCAACGACCTCCGCGGCCGGCTCCCCGGCGAGGTGAGCCGGCTTCGTCGACTCCGACGCCTGATTCTCGGGGACAATGAATTTTCCGGCCAGATTCCGCCCGAGCTCGGCGGGTTGGAGGAGCTGGAGGAGCTCCGGCTCGGGCCCAACTCGTTCTCAGGCGAGATTCCGCCGGAGCTCGGCCGGCTAGCTGGGCTGGTCGCGCTCGACCTCTCGGCGAACCGCCTTACCGGCGGGATACCGATGGAGCTCCGGCAACTCCGGCGGCTCCAGATGCTCGACCTCGGCAGCAACGCGCTCGCCGGCCAGCTCCCCGGCGAGGTCGTCGCCGGCCTCGCCGGGGAGCTCACCTCTCTCGACCTCTCCAACAACTCGCTCTCCGGCGAGATCCCGCCGGAGGTCGGCCTGCTCACCAAGCTCACCGACCTCTACCTCGGCATCAACCGCTTCACCGGCGAAGTGCCGGCGGCGATCGGCAATCTCACGTCGCTGCGCAGCCTCTTCCTCCCGATGTGCTACCTGCGAGGACCGCTTCCAGACGCCATGGCGGGGCTTGTCTCCCTCACCAAGCTCGACCTCTCCAACAACCCCATCGCCTCCCCCATCCCCAAAGCTTTCGGCCGGCTCCGCAACCTCACCATCCTCAACTTCGTCTACGCCGAGCTCAACGGGTCCATCCCCCCGAGCTCGGCGACTGCACCAAACTCCACACCCTCACCCTCTCCTTCAACTCCCTCGTCGGACCACTCCCACCGGAGCTCGCCCGGCTGCCGCTCCTCTCCTTCTCCGCTGAAAAGAACCTGCTTTCCGGCCCACTGCCGGCGTGGGTCGGCGGGTGGCGCGGCATCAACTCGCTCTTCCTCGGCAGCAACCAGTTCTCCGGCGAGATTCCGCCGGAGCTCGGGAAGTGCTCCTCCCTCGTCCATCTCAGCCTCGGCAACAACCGCTTCTCCGGCCGCATTCCCTCCGAGCTCTGCGACGCCATGTCGCTCGAGGAGGTCGACCTCAACACCAACCGTTTGTCTGGTTCGATCGGGAGGACGTTCGTGAAGTGCCGGAACCTCACCCAGCTGATCCTCACCAACAATCAGTTAGTGGGGAGGATCCCGGAGTACCTCTCGGAGCTCCAATTGATGGCTCTCGATTTGGATTGGAACAACTTCACCGGGCCCATTCCGGCGGGCCTCTGGAGCTCGCCGGCGCTCATGGAGTTCTCGGCGGCGAACAATCGTCTTGATGGCTCACTGCCATCCACAATCGGAGACGCGATAGCTCTCGAGCGTCTCACCCTGAGCAACAACAGGTTGGGGGGATCGATCCCGGTTGAGATCGGGAAGCTGCAGGGGCTCTCTGTTTTGATCCTCAACTCCAATTTGCTCGAAGGAAGCATTCCTCCCCATATCAGCAATTGCTCTGGATTGACAACCTTGGACTTGGGGAACAACAACCTCCGTGGTCCCATCCCGGAAGGATTGGGCGAGTTGCCGCAGTTGCAGTGCCTGGTTCTCTCCCACAACCAGCTCTCCGGCGATATCCCGTCCAAGATGTCGTCTTTTTTCCGGCAGGATAGTATACCGGACACCAGCTACATTCAGCACCACGGCGTCTTTGACCTTTCCTACAATAGTCTGGTTGGTCCTATACCCGACCAGCTCGGCAATTGCGTCGTTGTGGTTATGGTCTTGCTCAACAACAATCAGCTCTCCGGCGAGATCCCCGGCTCCCTCTCGCGCCTCACAAACTTGACGTTGCTGGACATATCTCAGAACTCTCTCATCGGCTCCATCCCGCCGGAGCTGGCCGGGGCTGTTCGTCTTCAAGGTCTGTACATGGCCAACAATCACCTGGAAGGGCCCATTCCGGAGAGCTTTGGGGTTCTTACTAGCCTCGTTAAGCTTAATTTGTCCGGTAATCAGCTCTCTGGGCGTATTCCTGACAGCTTGGGGAACTTGTCCGAGCTCACCCATTTGGACTTGAGCTCGAATCAGCTCACCGGGGAGCTGCCGTCTACGCTGTCTAGCATGATTAACATTGTGGGTTTCTATGTTCAACAGAATGAGCTTAGTGATCCTCTTGACCAGCTCTTCTCCAATGTCATGGCTTGGAAAGTGGAGACCATGAATCTGAGTGGGAATTTGTTTAGCGGGCAGATACCTGCTTCATTGGGTAACCTTTCCTATTTGACATATCTTGATTTCCATGGCAACGCATTAGAAGGGGGCATTCCATCTGAGATTGGTAAGCTCACACAGCTGGTGTATTTGGATGTTTCGCACAATAGGATCTCAGGTCGGATTCCGGAGGAGCTGTGTGGGCTTGTGAACATTGATTTCATAGACTTGGCTGACAACAGACTCGGAGGTCCCGTACCCAAGAGTGGTATCTGTAGGAACTTGACAAAAGGGTCAATGTGGGGTAACAAAGAGCTCTGTGGGGGCGCCTTAAACTTGGATTGTGAAATTAATCGCTACGGAGGAAGGCCTCCTTTGTGGAATGCATTGGGGCTTGCAGGAATTATTGTTGGAAGCTTGTTTCTAGTTCTTATAATGGTTTATGCTCTCATTCGGTGGAGAGGAGTCAGTCGCCGGAGCAGTGGGAGGGCATTTGAGATAGAAGATGACTGCAAGCTGAGTAGCTCCGTGGGGCCCAAAGTCTGCTTCCTCCATAGCAGTCGATCCCGGGAGCCACTTAGCATCAATTTGGCCATGTTTGAGCAGCCACTGTTAAAGTTAACGTTGGTTGATGTACTGGAAGCTACGAATAACTTTTGCAAGACTAACATTATTGGGGATGGAGGCTTTGGAACTGTGTACAAAGCTGCATTGCCAGATGGTAGGACTGTGGCTGTGAAGAAGCTGAACCAATCAAAGACCCAAGGGGATAGGGAGTTTCTTGCAGAGATGGAGACCCTGGGGAAGGTGAAGCATCGAAACCTTGTCCCCTTGCTAGGTTATTGTTCTTATGGCGATGAGAAGCTGCTTGTTTATGAGTATATGATTAATGGAAGCCTTGATCTCTGGCTGAGAAAGAGAGCTGGGGCGCTTGAAGTGTTAGACTGGCCAAAGAGGTTCAATATTGCAATGGGTGCTGCAAGAGGGCTAGCTTTTCTACACCATGGTTTCATCCCACATATCATCCATAGAGACATCAAGGCCAGCAACATCTTGTTGGATGCAAATTTTGAGCCTAAGGTTGCTGACTTTGGCCTTGCTAGGTTGATAAGCGCCTGTGAAACTCATGTAAGCACAGACATAGCTGGGACCTGTGGATACATTCCACCTGAGTATGGCCAAAGCTGGAGGTCCACTCCTAGGGGAGATGTCTACAGCTTCGGTGTAATTCTTCTTGAACTCGTCACCGGAAAAGAGCCGACTGGTTCCGACTTTAAGGAGGTTGAAGGTGGAAATTTGGTGGGATGGGTCTTTAAGATGGTGGAGAACGGGCTTGCAGGTGATGTGCTAGACGCTGCCATAGCCACTGCTGTTGCGAGGCAGGAAATGCTTCAAATGCTGCAAACTGCGGTTATATGCTTGTCTGAAAATCCTGCCAACCGTCCCACCATGCTCCAGGTCTTGAAGTTCTTGAAGGAGATCAGAGGAGGGTGAAGTCGAGAGCAGTTCTCTCATCATCAAAGAAAATAGAAAGCGAAGTGAAAAGGATAGGATTGAACAGCGTTCTTGTGGACCTGTTTCATGTTTTATTTCCTCTATTGAGTTTTACTTTTACATGTTGAGCTGTTGTAAATCTCCAAAGAAGTATAGCTACTGACAGTTGCTTCGAGTTAGCTTTTTCTTGTAACTGCTTCTACTTAGAGCTTTGCGATGCATGATCTTTTGTTGCCTGTTGCTTCCTACTTTTATATTTTCCATTCACTGTGTATGTCGTAGACCCTCGTTAATTTTCGTTATCTTGGTAGTTGAATTTCGATCTGAAATCTTTTCTAAAAAAATTGTGTTCTCTTGCAGCAGTCTATCAACAGAAAATATAGGAACCCACCTCAAAATTGAAATTTGAACCCAATCCAACGTTTTGGGTCTTATCTTTGTCGTCCATGATAATTGAAGCAAAAGAAGGAAGCTAAATTGATCAAAGCAACTATGCGATAATAAAATATATTGATCAAATCTATGTACCCAAGTGCATGAATAGTCGAATTGCTCAATCAGTGAACGTTAACAAGCGAATATACGAGTAACCCACACTTCTTTTCAGAGATTTTCACGTAGAAAAGAGCAAGTGGTAGTAGATTGTGAGAAGCATTTCATAGATCATGGACACTGGGTTCAAGGCATTGGTTGCTCATGCATTTCAAGAAAAGAAGAATCAGTACGTATAACAGTGGGAGGTGATGCTGTATCAATATATGTAGGACAGGGATGGGAGGGGATGTCCCAATGGCTATACATGACAGAAGCCCCAAAGTATTATGTGATAGGAATCGATCAGACTGGTAAGTGGTAATGAAAAGAAGCAATGAGAAGAGAAAAGGGATGGGTCGGGATTTTAGAAAGCTATTGCTCAAGAGGAATCATCATTCTCAACGTCTCTTCTTGGACTCGGAGGATTTAAAGGTGTTGGGTACAAAAGGAGGATTAAAATGAAAAGAAAGATTCACTGCCATGCCAGACAAAAAAAACGTAGACAGATAAATGCATTGCAAAAGTGTGTCATGTTAAAGAAGTAAAAAATTAAACAAATAAAAAAGTATGGATCATGTTCTTTGGCTACTACAAAATAATTGGGAATTGAGACAAATTCTATCATCACATGCTAATCCTCAAATAACAAATGCAGGTGCAATTTGCTCAGGGCATCTTCTGCTTTGCTGAGAGATATTGGTGGTTCAGTCCCTACCAACAACACTTATTCTTGGTCATTTCATATATTACGGATTGAGTGGGTGTGGGCAGAAAATGAACTTGGAGGAATGCTCAAATCATAGAAGTTTTCCAAATCATAGCTGCTGGGCGTCATTGTGATGAAACAAGTTGACATTGGACCATTAGGCAACAAGTGATGTGGTTTTAAGCCCACACTGTGCGATCAGTATCTACCTTTTAACCTACCAATTATAACTGGTTTTAAGTAGCCCAATTAAGCTTGATATTTGCCTTGATGAAAGCTTGATTCTTGGTTAGATTCGAAGTAAAATTTGGCGCAAAAATAACCTAAATACTTTTAAGATTGTTATGTTAGATTATCTTCACAAAATATAATTAAAAATTAGAAAATATAGATTTTTAACAAATGTAATTAAGAAACATGTTGTAATTTTATCCGGCAACATTTTTGATAATATTAGTACCTCATCTTTTTTTAAAATCGTATTATAACAAATATTACTAGAAAATTTTTTGATTAAATACTACTACTCACTCTTGCTGTCCAGTGACTATATTTTTATTTTGTGCCAATCAATCAACCTTACATATATTTAGCAACACTTCTAGACTTCTAGTAGCTCATCTTCATTTTAAAAAATAAAAATAAAAATAAAAACAAATAATAATAATTCTAATAATAATAATACTAACAATAATATTATTAATAATATTAATAATATTAAAAATAAAATTATTAATAATATTAAAAATAAAATTATTAATATATAAAAATAAAATTATTAATAATATTAAGAATAAAATTATTAATAATATTAAAAATAAAATTATTAATAATATTAAACATAAAATTATTAATAATATTATAATAATAATAATATTATTATTATATAAAAAAATTTGAGGCAATAAAAACTCGTCCCAAAACATGGGAGATTGTTGGGAGCCCCAAGCTTGCTCCTTCTCCACCGCCACTCCTTTTCTTCTCCACCGCCACCATCACCCGCTCCACCTTCTACTCTTCCTCCTCCCACCTCGCCTCGGCCCGGTTCCGGTGCGCCGCCGGCTCAACCGGCTTCTTCACCCGCCTCGGCCGCCTCATCAAGGAGAAGGCCAAGAGCGACGTCGACAAGCTCTTCCCTGGATTCTCCAAGACCCGCGACAACCTCGCCGTCATCGATGAGCTCCCCCTCTACTGGAACCTCGCCGACACTGACCGCGTTCTTGATGAGCTCGAAGAGGTTCTACCTCCTTACCCACCTCCCATTTCTGCCTTGCCTTCCCCCCCCACCCTCAAACTAGTTCGATTTCCGTGATGTAAAAATGCGATCTTGAGTTAGTATTCTCTGCCATTTACTAGTGAATTTTGAAGTGTCTGCAAGTATAATATCTGAAGGTAAAATTTTAGAACTTACAAACTTTTGCAATTATGCCTTTTACTTTCTTAGAGTTCATAAATTTCTTTTGAATGCTTTGTGGAATGTTGCCATTTTGTCAAATGCAATCTTGAGATAGTGATGTCTGGCATTCGCCTTTTTCATAGCAAGTAGACGTCTGTGTACAGCGTTGCAAATGTTGGTTTTTTGTTCGAACTGGTGTGAGTTATTTAGAACATGTTCTTTTGCACTTATGCTTTTAATTTGTAGAGTTCATAGCTTTTTCTTCAACGTTATATTGAATAATACCATTATGGTCAGTAGAGTGTTTAAAATTATAAGAGGGGAGCTGCAGAACTTTTGGTTCCGTACATATGCTCTTAATATGTTAGATTTCTTAGCTTTCTTATGAATATCCTGATTTATGGTACTATTTTGATTAGTGTGGTGAATGCCTAAATGGTTACTTTGAAGAGTGAATTGTTAATTATTCTGCATAACAGGCCTTGTTGGTGTAACACCTCAAATCCGGTTCACGCTCGTGAACCAAACCGGTGTGTTATAAGCCTCGGTTAGGTTGGCTAATCCGAACCTAACTCATATGGATCCAATCTCTGCGTCTTAAGATGAAGATACAACTCTCAAAGTATGGATGAATGCACAAACCTTAACATGGTACTACATGAATGACATGCAAATCAAAGTACACACTAAGACAATCCCGATAAAAATTAATAAAAATTTTGAAATATAACAGAGAGGATTTCCCCTAAAAATGCAATTAGGGGCCACCCTATCAAATATATATATATAACTATATATTAAACAATTTCATTCATACAAAATACAAAATCTAACATGCTGTAACTCATTTTGAAACTTGGGTCTCAACCCACTACGCTGTCATTGCGCAATCTATTCATGCTCACATCATCTCATCATGTCTTAATAATTAATCCAGTCACATCATCATGTCTTAACAATTAATCACACCATATAATAATATCATAAACATAATATAAACACTCAATTGACTGACATGTGTGCAAGCGACAACAGTACTCCTCCGTCCAAACTGGCTCCTCCAACTCGTAATTGTTACCTACATATAGTATAAAAACACGTCAATAACAAGTGTTACTCGTCTGAAAAATAAAATAACTATAACAAGCTAGCTATGAGAGCAAACTCTCATATGAAAGAAAACATCATATACTCCACGTGAACACTCTGAAGGGCACTACTGAGGAGCCACTGGGCTGCAGACCCGGTAGCATCCCGAACTTACTGATCTGCTATTGCTGATGTCGCTTTCGATATTTTCTTACTTCATTTTTTGGTCTTAAATCCTAAGCCCTCTCCTTACCTCTATATTTCTCCTGGCCTTGAGCACGAAGGCCGGGTACTCTCAGGCAGTCGCTTTTAGTACCCTTTGAACCACAAGTCCGGACATACATTGTACTAAACAGTACCCGTAAACCTCCACGTTCTCCGGGTGTGAGGAACTCAAACGCGGAGTTGTCAGGATCCCTCGGGAATGGAACAGTCCGCTGGCACTAATCCAGAGCCTGCTTTGACTGTCATGACATCCGCTCATGGTACGTGCAGTCGGTTTCTCCATCTCTCGTCTCACTGAAAACGCAAAAACTACATATATATATATATAGGGCTGGGTAGGGATTTATATAATAGGCCTGAAGGCAACTTGTGGTGGATCTTATTTTCGAAATCATCCTCGAGGGGTTATTAATCCCAAAAACTGTTTGGTTAAATGACCCGAGTTAAGTGGGATCCAATAAAATGTGTAAAACCCACGATTCGAATCAGGGTTTTATATTCAGAACCGGTCGGTTCGACCATTATTTTTGAGTCGAATCAGTTTCAGAACACGTGTACTGAGCCAACGTTAGTTGCGTGTATGAGCTATGAGGGTCATGCGTACTCAAGTAAATGATGATAACGTCATGAATACAACAGAACAAAATGAGTTATTAGAATATATAAGAGTATGCCAGTTGTTTTTTTTATTTTTATATATAGTGGATCGTAAAATTAGTTTTAGGCCGTTTACCGCGTTAGGATGCGTTACGGGTAGGTGGGTGGGTTGATAGTTCTAGAGTATATCATTATGATGTTATGGTGTTTATTTGATTTTACGGGATTTTTCCCGATTTTTCTGGATTTTTTTAGAATTTTCTACGACTTAGTTATTATTCTTGACTCGAGCTGGACACGAAGGTCAAGTATTATTTACGATATTGCCGCCGGAATCGCCTCGCCTAGCGCCGCGGCTACATTTCGGTCGCGTCATCGATTCCGCCATTGGCGACCGTTGCCGCCACGATCAGGCGGTCGCCTCAGCACCATCGACCGCCCAGTGACCTTCCCTGACCGGAACGGAGGCTAGTGCCGCCCATCCCGGCCGGATCTCCACACCACCACGGCCAGCCTCTGTTTTAGCTATTTTTCGGCGAGCCACCTCCTCGGCCGACCACGTCGACTTCGTGGATGTGTCGGGCTCACCGAGCCGGTTCCAATGGTACCCTATATGACCCCTATCCAGCTAGTAGACGCCGCCGGCAATTGTCGCCGGAAAACAGCCGGAAAGGTGTCGGAAAACCACTGAAGCCGCCGGAAAACCGCCAGAACCTACCAGAAAATCGGATTCACAAGAATTCGCCGGATCTTCCGCGGAGCTCATCCAGTCAATCCCGATCGAACGTCGGACGCCGATGAGCGCCGAATTCGAGCTCCGAGACGCGTGACGGAACCTTAGCCGTCGTCGATTACCGACAACGTGAGGTATAATTACCTTCGATTTGATTATTTAAAATTGATGATGATTGTTAGCATAACATGCTAGAATTGAATAATTGTCATGATAAATGTATGAGTATGAGTGTAGTGATGATTGCATGATGCAATTAATTGGGAATGAATAGTGAGTGATCTAATGAGGTAGATCAAGTTGAGCATGCTAATCGAGTAATGTAACTTAGGAAAAATACAATAAAATTGGTATGAATAGGATGAGTTAGAATTATTTTCATATTTATGATTATTGATTGTGATTGATGTTTATTGAGTTTGATGCATCATTTAGTTAGCGGGCGTTAGTATTTAGTTTTGATGTGTAGGTACGGAGT
Organism: Piper betle; assembly: GCA_033002965.1. Classification (NCBI taxonomy): domain Eukaryota; kingdom Viridiplantae; phylum Streptophyta; class Magnoliopsida; order Piperales; family Piperaceae; genus Piper; species Piper betle. The sequence goes on from JAURVB010012357.1 coordinate 99,198, forward strand.
AAGAGCTCGTCGCCTAGGCGCGATGACACGCTTGGAGCTTCTACCAGGTCCGTTTAGGACTCATCTCTGTTTTACGCTCTTCTATTGTATGTTTATTTTATTATTTGCAGGACGGGTTAAATGGTGTTTTATCGGATCCCACTTAACTCGGGTCATTTAACCGAACAGTTTTCTGGATTAATAACCCTCGAGGATGAGATCCCTCGAGGATGATTTCGAAAATAAGATCCACCACAAGTTGCCTTCGGGCCTATTATATAAATTCCTACCCAGCCCTATATATATATAGTTTTTGCATTTTCAGTGAGACGAGAGATGGAGAAACCGACTGCACAAACCATGAGCGGATGCCGTGACAGTCAAAGCGGGCTTTGGATTAGTGCCAACGGGCTGTTCCATTCCCGAGGGATCTTGACAACTCCACGTTTGAGTTCCTCACACCCGGAGAACGTGGAGGTTTATGGGTACTGTTTAGTACATCTCATGTCCGGACTTGTGGTTCAAAGGGTATTAAAGGCGACTGCCTGAGAGTACTCGGCCTTCGTGCTCAAGGCCAGGAGAAATATGGAGGTAAGGAGAGGGCTTAGGATAAAGTTTTACGTGAAGTACTAAAAAGAACTGCCGAGAGCGGCATAGTACCAGCAGCAGATCAGTAAGTTCGGGATGCTACCGGGTCTGCAGCCTAGTGGCTCCTCAGTAGTGCTCTTCAGAGTGTTCATGTGGAGTATATGATGTTTTTTTCATATGAGAGTTTGCTCTCATAGCCAGCTTGTTATAGTTATTTTATTTTCCGGACCAGTAACAGTTGTTACTAACGTGTTTTTATACTATATATAGGTAATAATTACCAGTCGGAGGAGCCAGCTTGGACAGAGGAGCATTGTTGTCGTTTGCACACATGCCAGTCGATAGAGTGGTTAATACTTTATTTATGATGCTATTATATTGTGAATGATGTGAAATGTTAAGACATGATAGGATATGATTAAATGACATGATGACAAGAGGTGAGATGTGATCAGAGTGTGCAGTAGAAGTGTGGCTAATGAATATACAGTATATTAGATTATGTGAAAGAAATTGTTGATATATGCATATATATTGGTATATATTATTTTGACAGCGTGGACCCTAATTGCACTTTTAGGGGAGACATTGTCTGTTTTATTTTAGAATTTTTATTGAGTTTAATCGTAATTGTATTGGTGTGTGCTTGAATTGCATGTCATTCATGTAGTACCATGTTAGGGTTTGTGCATTCATCAATGCATTGCGAGTTGTATCTTCATCTTAAGATGCCGAGATTGGATCCGCATGAGTTAAGTTCGGGTTAGTTGACCTAACTGGGGCCTGTAACATGGCGGTTCGGTTCACGAGCGTGAACCGGATTTGGGGTGTTACAAAACGCCACTTAACCCGTCTTGCAGATAATAAAATAAACATACAATAGAAAAGCGTAAAACAGAGACTAGTCTTAAACGGACCTGATAGAAGCTCCAAGCGTGTCATCGCGCATAGGCGGCGAGCTCCTACTCCGTACCTACACATCAAAACTAAATACTAACGCCCGCTAACATAAATGATGCATCAAACTCAATGAACCTCAATCAGCAATCAAATAATCATACGTATGAAAATAATTCTAACTAATCCTATTCATACCGATTTTACTGTGTTTCTAAGTTACGTGGTGGTCACTTATCATGCTCAGACTAGATCTACCTCATTAGATCACATACTATTCATTCTTAATTACTTACATCATGCAATCATCACTGCACTCATACTCATATATTTATTATGACAATTATTCAATCCTAGCATGCTGTGCTGACAATCATCAAGTTTAAATTATCAATTCGGAGGTAATTATACCTCACGTCATCGGCAATCGGCGACGGCTAGGGTTTTGTTGCGCGTCTTGGAGCTCAAATTCGAGTCTTGGCAACGTCCGAAGTCGATCAGGTTCGACTGGATGAGCTCCGCGAAAGATCCGGCGAATTCTATCGAATCTGGTTTTCCGGCAGGTTTCAGTGGTTTTCCGGCAACTTTCAACGGTTTTCCGTCGACAACCACCGGTGGCGTTTACTAGCTGGATAGGGATCATATTGGGTACCATTGGAATCGGCTCGGCGAGCCTGACGCATCTTCGGCGTCGACATAGTTGGCGGAGGCGGCGGCTGGTGGGAAAATGGCAAAAATAAGGCCGGTGGCATGGCCTCCACTCCGGTCGAGAAAGGTCGCCGGGTGGTCGAGGGTGTCGCGGCTACAGCTGGATCGCGGCGGCGACGGTCGCCGGCGGCGCGATTGGCGACGGAAGCGCAATGCGGGTACGGCGATCCGGCGTCGCGGCAGCCAAATGGTGGCTGGAACTGGTGGGGAGGCACGGCGACGCCGTGGCGGGTCTAGTTGGCTACGATCGACAGCAGGCTGGTGTCGATGGCGGCGGCGACGACAATCAAAAAGGGGCGGCGTTAGGGTAGGGGTTTGGGCGAGGAAGAATAAAAGGTGGGGGGGGACGACAATCAAAAGGGGCGGCGTCAGGGTAGGGGTTTGGGCGAGGAAGAATAAAAGGGGGGGTGTGTTTGGTGGCAAACTCGTAAATAAGACTTGACTTGTCTCCGGCTAGAGTCAAGAATAATAATTAAGCCGTATTAAATCGTAAAAAAATTGGGAAAAATCGTATAAAATCAAACAAACACCACAACATTATAATGATATGCTCTATGACTAACAACCCACCCAAACTGCCCGTAACGTGTCCTAACGCGGTAAACGGCCTAAAACTAATTTTACAATCTACTATATATAAAAATAAAATAAAAATAACTGGCATACTTTTATATATTATGATAACTCATTATGTTCTGCTGTGTTCATGTCGTTATCATCATATACTTGGGTACGCATGACCCTCATAGTACATACACGCGACTGGCGTCGGCTCAGTACACATGTTTTGAATCTGACTCGATTCGAAAATAATGGTCGAACCGACCGGTTCTGAATATAAAACCCTGACTCGAATCGTGAATTTTACAAATGGTCTCGGATTTTGGGCTGAAAATTACCATCAAAATAGTTGAGAGCTTGCGTAGTGATATTTTGGTGGGAAAGCTCAAATCAGGACCTGACATTAAGGCATGAGTGTGATTGATATGATAAAAGTATCGTGGTGAATTGCGTTGTTGAGATAATAAGACTGGATCCTGAATCGAGTTTGGCATGTGGAGAATGTGTATTTGTCAGGAAGCATCGAAGAAAAGTGTACTTGAATTACTGACGAGCAAAGCTAAGAAAACAGAACTTCAATTAGGATTCAGGTGAATTTTACAATTTCCTATCTATTTATTATACATCTAGTAAGCTTCTGTAGTGTACCTGCTTGCTTTAGCTTATTTGGCTCTCTTTGTATGTAATAGGAAACCAGCCGTGATAATGGTTGTTGGGGTAAATGGTGGCGGGAAGACAACATCTCTTGGTGAGTTTTCGACATCTGCTTACCATGGATACTCAATGTGTATATAATTTTTCAATGCTAATTATGGCGCATTATAGTCTCACCTTAGTCGTGTTTGACTCCATTTTGGGATGTCACAAATGTTTGAAAATATGTATTTTTAATTAATAGCAAAGGTTGTTGCCTCTGCACGAAAACTTGCATATAGACTTAAGAATGAAGGAATAAAGGTGAGTCATCGTCCTCATTTTACACTTTTTGTTATCCAAACAATTACAACAGGGTTCCAAATCACATGTAATCATTGGAATCTTTCTGCGAAATTGCTAAAAATATTTTCGTATACCTGTACATTGAAAATGATTTACATATTCTACTTTGCTATATGTAAATGATTAGCTCACATAATAGGTGCTATGCATAAGACAGGGATGCTTATTGTTATGGGTGCTTTTTGGCTGCATATTTTGGAAATACTTACAGAGGAAACTTGTGTTCCAGATGCTTTGTCTTTCGTTTTTCTTCCTTAGACAGTTTGATAAGCTTTCCTATGATTATTTTTGCTTTTATATATATATATATATATATATTGGCATGAATAGTTGAAGGCAAACAAAGTAATCTACCCATGTGCACTTTTATTGTTAGTTTACCCATATCTTTTGACTAAGTTAAACATTCTTTATCTTATAAATTGTTTGTTAGTCTCAAAAGTTGGACTTTAATCATGTATTATCTATTTTATCAAATTAAGCGTGCTCTAATTTGCTTTTGTTTACCAGAGAACTATGATTTGACTCAACAAATGTTTACTTTTACTCTTACAATGCAAAGTAATGAGGCATTTGGCTCTATAATAATTTTTGCTGACAAATGATGGCAGATTCTTATGGCAGCAGGTGATACATTTAGGGCTGCTGCTAGTGATCAACTTGTAGTGTGGGCGGAAAGAACTGATTCAGAGATAGTTGTTGGTGACGGAGAAAAGGTTAAGGCGGCATCAGGTAAATTTACTGAAGTTCGTTCTCGATTTATTTGAATGTATGTTGCTACATGAATTATCTTCAAAATTTGTATCTGCTTAGTTCTTTCACAGGCCGTGAAGCAAAGAAAAGAAGAAGGATTTGATGTTGTCTTGTGTGACACATCTGAACGTGGGTCTTATTTGAAGCATTATTTGCAAAACAATATTGCTCCCTTTTGTGTTATAGCTTAATTTACTGAAGTTTTTACCTGGGTTTAATAGGCTTGCATACAAACTACGATCTGATGGAAGAGTTAATTGCTTGCAAGAAAGCTATTGCCAAAGTTGTTTCTGGTGCACCTAATGTACAGCTATTATTGTTGCCAGCTGACATTATATTAATTTCTTGCTACTTATATGTGATATTACACATCTATTTTGAGATAAAGATCTCATAATAATATTAAGGCAAATGGGTGTTTGTTTCTCTCCTCTGTTGGCTATCGTTCGTCTAAGTTAGCCTTCTGCTTTGTCCCCGATCTTCAAGTGTCTTTTGAGCTGACATTTTTGGTGAAGCGCATGTGAGGACTTATTACATTATATTTCGTCATTTGATGAGAACATTATGTCCTTATGCTGCAGCTGATAAATGTTTCTACTATTTCAGGAGATACTCCTTTGTTCTGGTTGGCACCACTGGCTTAAATATGCTTCCTCAGGCTAGAGAGTTCAATGAAGTAAGATGCTTGCCTTCCTACTTTCCTTGTTTGCAACAATTGATTGTTTTGAATTTGCACAATTGGTTGCTTTACATGATCTTCTAATGAACATGGACATCTTACCTTCTGTTAATTTCTTCATCTTATAATTGAAGCTTATCTTGATCTCAGATTACTTCTTACACACATTTATCATGTTTATCCCTTTTAGTTTTTCCAGTCTTCCTCCATTTCAAGTCAAGCAATCCGACGTTAGTGCTGGATTCTATTCTTACCACGGACTTGCCTTCGTTGAAAGCTCTGGTTTTATTCATTGTTAGGATTTGATCAGTTGTCCATGCTTCTATTCGTCATCTGTTGCAATCATAAGATAATGCATTTCTTTATTGACTGCTTAACTGGCATTTCTTTATTGTCAGTTATGAACGAAAGGAGGAATGAGTTAATACACTTATTTGCGACGTTTTCTAGTCGTCATCAGTTGCAATCATAAGATAAAGATGATTGCATTTTCAACACAAATGTTGATAATTGGAGGATTTATTCCCACCCTATTTTTCTGATTTACAGTGTCTAAACGAACTTAATATTTGAAAACAGGTAGTTGGAATTACTGGGCTGATCCTCCCAAAGCTTGATGGCTCTGCTCGCGGTGGCTGTGTGGTAAGCTCATGTCAAATGAACGTAATACATCCACCGTCATTTCTCATACCGTGACCTGTAGATTGAAGAGAAATATTTCTCCATCCTGGTTTGTGTTTTTATGATTCTCACTGTTACAACAAATTGCAGGTGAGTGTGGTAGACGAACTTGGAATTCCTGTAAAGTTTGTTGGGTTCGGTGAAGGGCTCAGTGACCTGCAACCATTTGATGCTGAAGCCTTTGTAGATGCAATCCTCTCATAGTTCCTACCTGATAAATTCATCTTATTCGGTCTTCGTGTTGCCTAATTCAAGGCAAAATTGCGTTCTTTGTACCTCTTAACAAGAAGGCGCTACTGGAGATGATCCATACCGTGTTTGCAATTTTTTCGCTTATTGCCCTGCAGATGGCATGTTGTACAGAACACTTAGGTTTACATGTGTTTGAATGATCCAAAAGCTTTAATAAATCTTTCCACTTGACTAGTTGATTAGACCAGAAAGTTATTCTTGGATTCTGGTCATGCAAATTACAAATACAATAAGCTCCAAACCTAACCTCAGGAAAAAAGAGAACCCAAAACACTCTTGCTGTGTTTGTTTTATGCGAGAAATCAAGTTGAGAAATTGATCAATCTTGATTTCCATATCATCACCTAATTCAATCCTTTCGAATGAAATGTGTGAAGTTCATGCTAATTGATCGAAATCTCATAATCTTCAGTCAGTGCTGGCATCATACTGAGCATAATGTATGGCCTTCAATACAGAAAAGTCATATTCTTGTTACAATAAAAAATTAACTGCAATACAGAGAAAACTCAAATGGAGGGTTACCATATTGCCATCAACCTTTCACAAAAGGAAATGGAGTCAGCTTGTCAGTTGGAACCATTCCAATGCTTTATGATCCTTCAATCACCTGAAGTTTTTTGCTTCTCACATTGTTCAGGCTTAGTTTCATCAGCTTGAGCATCCATGGCGCTAACTGCGGCCAGGGCCGGAGAATTCTTCTCCATGCCCCCATTGTCATCATCAGCATCATCGTTGAACATGGATCCCTTCTGAAGCAGGTCTTTTACACTCCGGATTTCGTCATAGTGGGCCTTCCTGTGCTCCTTAAAACTCAGCATCTCATCTAGCTCCACGTCTTAAAGCACAAACGTAATGGTTAACACATCAATGCAGCAATATAAAACCATACACAGTGTATTTTCACTTTCTTCAAATTGACACCTATTGCCAGTTATTATTAGAGCTGACACATTTTATGGTTGAAATTGAGCTGCGCCTTCTATCATCAAGAGTGGTTTCCCCACTTAGAAAGTAGATCAAACTGTCTCCAATGGTGAACAGGCTTGGAAAGAAAACAAATCCAAATTCCACAAAAAAAGACGGCTATATTTATAATAATCCAGAAGCACTATATTGTCAAGACAAGCTGAAAAGATATTGATGATAATCCTAAGGCTATGGTATGATAAAGATTTGATGGAGACTCGTTCCAGTCAGAAATCTGAAAATGAATGCAATATGTCCGGAAAGAAGAGGCCACTTAAGCAGAAAAGGCAATTTTGCCACTTGACTAAATTATCCTCTTCTTATACTCATTCCATTTTATATGATATGATTGTGTATGTTTTCGTTTTGTACATATGATTTAATATAAAACCACATGAATCCCAGTGATGTCTTGTAAATTACAACTCAGTTTTTGAAATGAAAACTTAAAAAAGGAAAGAAAGTGTTAACCATTATTATGATTATTGTAATAATCAGTACAATCTGCCTCCTCATCATCTGATGTCCAGAAAATGAGTTTTTATTAGAATAATAAGGGGCAACTTTTATTTCTTAGAACAGAAATAATGAGGACTAATACGTGTTCTATAGTTAATATAATTATTTGAAAAATATGACCCTGCATAAATTTAGTATCATTATAGGCCCAGATTAAATTAGTTACAGCAAAGAAAACCTCCAAGCTTTAGTGTAAATAAATACAAAATTGTATTTTTATTAATTTTATGAGGTGTATATAAATGAGAGATGCATTTTTGCTTTTAAAGCGTGTGTAGGGATTACATATAAAAGGCTAATTAATAATAATTTATAAAGAAATTTTTGATAATATTAATAATTTGAATTAGTTATTTTTACTGCATGCGTAAAAGAAAATATGTATCAAATACGCATGTCCAATTGTGAACACATGCAATGGCGCACCTATTGTGGTGCATGCAAATTACTTTATACTTTAGAAAATTTTATTAAAAAAATAAATAAAAAGTTTATATGAGCTAGGGCAAGAAAATTTTCTTCCCCAAAATCAATTTAGTTTGTCCAATTACAAAGACAGCCATGCTCGATTGCATTTAAAAAAAAAGTCTCACAGTGATGCCACGGCTGACTTGAAGTTGAATCTAGCCGCCCTCTAGCTAGATCTGGCAGAAAGGTGTCCATGTCTGGCCATCTGGCCAGAGGGCAGCTAAGCTTGGGTACTTGGTTGGGTTTGGCCACCTATTGGCCGTGAGTCGACCACCGGCAACCATGAGAGGTTGTTTTTTTAAAATAAATTTAATTGTGCTTTTATCTTAGTTGTCCTTATAATCGGTTGACCTAAATTGATTATGGTTTAGTAAATTTAAATAAATTTGGCCCATTTGAGGTTAGCTATGTTGTGAGAGCTTCGTTTGAACTCAAGCTCCACTTTAGGAGGTGTGTATTTATACATGAGCCTTACATGCATTAAATTACAGCTTATATAGTTTGTAACTCATACAATCTATAATTTATAGTAATAAATACCAACAGGTGATCATACCGGATTTGTAAGTAATGCAAAATATATTTGGTTCAAGGGGAGTCGAACTGAGTTGAACTATATTCTTCTTCTTATTATTCTTTCACCTTATACCAAAAAAGTGTTTAGGGGCATGGATTCTTATATAAGATCTATTAAATTATAAATGACCAAAATTTTAATTGGTCATATGTCTTTTTTACGCCAACCTTTATCTTTTATTTGGGCATGATAAAGTTTTAAATTATATTCTAAAATTATATATAAAATATGTTATTAAATGTTAAAAAATATTTTATCATCAATATTTTATTAAATACTGATTAAAATACATGAGTTTTCAACAAAAAAACTGAATTTGTGAAAATTTTATATTAAAAAATTTGGATACCGATTAAATGGTACAAAAGTTTAAATGGTATAGGATGTAATGATAGTGCGTGGTATACTGAATAAATTAAGTTGGACGATATGACATTTAAAACTATGGAAGTGAATTAGACTAGAATTTGATACTTTGCATGAGATTATCTTATGAATATTACTCACACTTAATCTTATTTATATAAGTATATCTCACATGTTGTAAAATAGGACTTCGTAATAATTATAAAAAACAATCAAGTATTTCAATATATATATATATATATATATATATATATATATATAAGTATTTTACAGCTTGAAGAGTATTATCAAAATAAAATAGTTTAAGAAATTGTTTTTTCTAAGATAATAATAGATATTATGTAGACAGTTTGAGCTTGACTTAATTACAATTAATTAAAAAATGAGCAGATCAATTGAGCACATCACACACCTTGACTCACTCTATGAGCACTCCTAATTGGCTGCTTGACATGAAAAGCAAGGGGTTGGCGGTTTTTATATATTAATTTAATGAGATTCTAGGTCAAAAATGAAACCAGGAAGTGTTTGCTAGGGTTTAAGTCATCTTAGATGAGCCAAGTGGGAGCTCTCATAATTGTACGTATTTTTATATTTATATAAGGCCTATGGTTATATATTATTTTTCAATCAATTTTATTGTTATGCACATTGATCCTGCAGATGGTGCCATAAATAGGTGATAATTCGTCCCCATTGCGCTCGAAAAGAGGTGCAAGGTCAAGTGTAAGGGTGGCCCGGGACAATATTTTCTATAATTTGTTGTTTTTTTGCGTACTAATTTTTGTACCACTAATTTCAAATGCTTAGGTGGCCGAGTGAGTAATCCTCCTAATTTAAATGCTTCTTTGTATAAGATAGAGGATAGACTTTCCACGCTGGCCCGGGATAAGGTGATGCCAGTTTAATTGACCATATATTGCAGCATCTTGTTCATGCAAAGCTATTTTGGTTCGGGCTTTCGTACTTATTATCCAACGTAATACGCTTATTTTCATAGCATCATGTCTCTTTTGCTGCGAAACAAAAGATAAAACACAGAGATGAGTATCAAAGTATATATGAACCCTTTCCATGGCACCCCCATTTCCCAAGCTGCTTACAGTCGTCTCCTCACAATCCTTGCCTTCAACGGCTTCTTCATAACATAGTCAATATCGTTCTTCATGGTCTCGCCAAGCTCCACCTCCTCCCCTGCCACCTCCTTCCACTCAAACTCCTTCACCAAATTCGCCACCATCAACTCCAAATGCAGCGTCCCCAGCCCCATTCCAGGGCACACGCGTCGCCCCGCGCCGAACGGGATCATCGTCACCCCCTTCGTCCCCGTCAAGTCGACGGCCTCCCGCCCCGCCGCAAACCTCTCCGGCCGGAATTCCATCGGATCCTTCCACACTGCCCCGTCCCTCCCCATACTCACCAACATGAAGTTCACGTATGTGTCCTTGGGTATAGTGTACCCCTCTATGGACACTTCTTCCGTGACCCTGTGTGGTAACAATGTATGTATAGGAGGGTGCCTCCTTAGCGTCTCCATCACAACTGACTTCAGGTAGGGCATCCTCCTCAGCTCCTCGTCTCCGATTAACCGTCCGGCGAGTCGATCTTTCCCTCCGACCACGGCGACAATTTCGTCGAATAGTTTGGCTTGCACCAGTGGTTGTTTGACCAAATTGGCTATGGTCCACTGCAAGGTCGAGACGACGGTGGAGACGCCGGCGGTGAGGAATTCGTAGCATAGTGTGGTGATCTCCGACTCCTCGAGCTTCCGGCCGTCGCCAGGAAGCTCGACGGCTAGCAGCGAGTCGGCGTAGGAGACGATTGGGTCGCCGTTATTAATCTTGACATTTGTGAGAAGACGTTTAGCTCGAGATTGGACCAGGGGGAGAAGGTTGTTCACGAGTCGCCGGCGGACGGCCAGCAACTCCTTCCACATCCCCGGGAAAACGTATTTCCCGACGTTGGGGAAGATGTGGAAGACGAAGAAGCGGTTGAGGTTCTGGTGGCTAGCCCGCACCGCCGCCATCGCCTCCGCCATCGCCTCGTCGTCGAGCTCCTCCCCGAACACCATCGCCATCGCCGCCGAAAATAGAGCAAAGCGGAAGCTCTCAACTGGCCGGACTACGCCATCGCCGCCGCCGGACTCTTCGCCGAGCTGATCGAGCAGCTTCCTCGCCGCCGCCTCCCGAGCCCCAGCGAAGGCGGCGAGGCGGGCGGGGAGAGGAGCTCGGCCTGGAGGTTCCGCCGGAGCAGCCGCCACAGCGGGCCGCAGTCGGTGAAGCCGATGAAGGGCTCCGACGCTTCGCCGCCGAAGAGCCGGAAGTTCTCCGGTGGGGCGGGGATGCGGTTGCCGAAGGCGGCGCCGTTCTTGACGAGGGTCTCGTGGGTGGCGGCGTGGCCGGCGACGAAGACGTGGCGGTCGGGGCCTTGGTAGACGGTGACGATGGGGCCGTACTTGTCATGCAGCTTCTGCAGCTTCGGCTCTATCTCTTCCAGGCCGAGCTGGTGTAGGTTTCCGATGAGGGGCAGCGGCGTCGGCCCCGGCGGCAGCCGGCTCCTCTTCTTCACTTCCGCGGCGAAGGCGGCGAGGAGCTTGGCCAGGGCGGCGGCGAGGAGGAGGAGTAGGAGGTAGGGCCATGGTGTGTCCATAGATCTTTGTGTGAAAAATTGGGGAAGATGGAAAAAACAGTTGAGATAACGACGAGAAGAGATTGTTTTTAAAGGCTGCAAAAATCAAGAAGAAGATGGAGTAGACGCTCCGGATCAAGATGTACAAAAACAGAGAAGAAGATGTCAACGTGTGGGGGGATCATCAACCTCAGAGTCGAGGGAGAAGTAGAAGAAGGGCGGCCTTTCATTCATTCGATTTAATCAGCACAGGCTTTTATAGCCACCCTCAAATTCAATCTCTCCCATTCTTTAAAAATTATATTTCCTAATGACACCATCTTTCTTTGTCCAACAACTGTTAGCCTTGCACCCACTACCTGCCTTTCTTTTGGATGCGTAAATAGTCCCCTTTTGTTTGTTACATGGACGGACTACTCTCTCTATTTTTTCACATTATTTGGTAATACATATTTAACTTCACACAATTTTTTTATTAAAAACTAAAAGTTTCCTATGGGGATTTGACTTGGAACAATGCATGCCCTTCTTAGTTTGACGGGAGCTCGGGTACGTTGGGGGGAAGGATATGTCTGCGTGAACTTCATGAGCGATGGCCATGAAGCACGTTGGGGGCGAGCGGCCATTAGTCCAACATCTTCCGTATAAAATCTAAGAATAAATTTGACTTTTGTTTAAAAAAATAAAAAAAGAATAAATTTGTCAACAATTGCTATTTAATCTTTGCACCTTCAAACGGAACAATATGATCTATAAACTATAATTATCATTTTACTTACTTTGAAAATGAAATTTATATAGCATGTGTTGGGCTTTTTAGCCTTCAAAATAGACTTATAATAAATATTATAGGTTTTTCTTAATCAAAAAATTCATTCAGTGAATAAAACTTTCTTATTGCTTTGTGTACAAGTCACCCCAATCTCTCCTAAAATTAATATCAGACTAATCCAATAATATTAATAATTTGCAACCAATAAATATATCCACAACTTTATTATCTAGATAATATATGATTGGTCGTGACTCTTTTGAGAAAATCTTCAGCGTTTCGAGCAAATGAATGGAATCTGACATTAGCCGATCACTTTTGCATTTGACATAATAAAGCCTAGAGGATCCTTCCTAATTGTTTGAATAATATTACATTGTTCATTTAGCAAGTGAATTTAAATTTAATTTTACTCAAATTCTAGCTCAAATGTTTGATCTAATCAAAGCTTAACACCAAGTCAAATTACACAGACGTCGAGTTAGCCCTAATCCAAACCAAAATCCTAAGACGTATGGAACACTCACCCAGTTTGGCCACCTCATTTATCTTAATCTCACTCCTCCTCTTCCTCTCCTGAGTCCTGACCATGATAATTAACAGTAATTTTATTTTTAATTTCGAACAGTAATTTGATTAACCATATTTGGATTAGGGTTAGGAGTAAATTTTTGCAAGCCCATGAAAACAAAGCCTAGATAAAGGAAGATTAGCCCAAGCCCAGAAGCCCACACATACAAGCTCTATACATTATAAGCCCCTGCAAAACCCTACTGACCGCCGCTAAGCGCCGCCAGCCGGCCCCTGCAAAACCGCTACTCGCCGCTGCTGAGCGGCGCCAGCCGGTGCGCCGGTAAGAATGCTATTCGCCGTCTCATTTTTTCTGTTTCTGTAGATGCAAATGTTTGGTAGAAAGAGTGGGAAATGTGCCTTCATAATCCCAAGTGAACTCGGTTTTAGTGTTCAGTTGATTCATGGGAGGCCAATATCAATTGTGGCAGTTTCGCTGATAGCATCTTGTTTATATTCTTTGAGGTGTTTCAATAGTAGCTTGCCCTACAAATATTCCCATTTTATGATCCTCACGAAGTTTATTGAAATTAGTTTACAAGTCGTATGCAGATTTTCTGCCAATTGCCCAGGATTTCAGTTGCCAAATGATATGTTTTATTGTGTTGTTTGGATGATGTATGTTTTATTTAGTTAGCATCATACCGGCTTTCCTTCTAGAAATAGTGTTTTTTTGTTTTAAATGTTGCTTCTTGTGTGTAATTGAAATCGTATGTGTTGTTTTACGTTTCTAATTGATATGTTCTGTTGGCAGGTTTGGATGTAGTTGTATGTCTTGATTAATCGGCATACCAGTTATCTCTTCAAAGCGTTAATTAAGAGGTTTATTTTCTTGTATACTTATTAAATTGGGATTTGGTTTGTTGGGCGTAATTGAGATTATGTTTTTTCCTTACTTACCTTGTTTATAATAGTGGACACATAAGTTGTCTATGTAGATGGCATAGAGGATCATTTAACACGATTGAGCTGATGATATGGATAATTAGGTACAAAAAGGAATTTTGATTTGCTTTATGTTGATTGGTTCTTGCCTGGTACTAATTTTACATGCTATCTCTGTGTTTTAGCATGAATGTGTTTCGATTTTTCTTCCTTTGTACTCACGCCTTGGTTTTCATGCTTCAAACGTGTGCTTTTGTGTTTTCTACTATGGCTGTTGTTGTAGGGGCTAATTGTATGTATTTCCTCTTTTTAATTATTGATGCAGTATTTTGTTTTACTTTAGTTTTAGATAATACTTTCAAGTACCCAGATGAAGGGGAATTCAAACATATTGAAGCAACACAGTTCTAAATGTCTTTTTCCTTGTGTGTGAAATTGCACCTTATGTTGATCTGAAATAAAAATTTTAGTGCTTGGTGATGCTTAATACATGCTTCTTATGTATATAAATCTATATATACTGGAGTGTTGACTTAAGTTCGATTCAATTGGTCAATTTGCTGATTATGTATCGATTGGCCGGAAAGGGTGGATGATTAATCGGAACAGGGAAGCTGTCGAAATAACTTAATGGGTCGGTAATTATATGACTTCTTTCCTGCATCTTGGAGGCTTCCCTTGTGCAAAGTGCAGAGATACTAAATTGGAAGTTTGAATTCTCCACCAGTGAGGGAATTTATGGAACTGGATTGAATTTACAGGGTTAAAATCTAGCTGAAGAATCTTGGCCATTCATATGCTGCTATGCAGGTTAAAGCTGAGGCATGTTTAAACAGAGACTCATGTTTGAATGTGACTTTGCTTTTCACTGTTCATCTTTGGAGTTAAGATATTCAAATTCTTTCAGGCTGCTCCTACCACAGTAGGGTAGTAAGCAGAAATGGCTTGGGAGCTTTTAGAATTGATTTAGTTCATGAGGTTATAGTCTACAGAGGGAATAAAAAATATCCTCACTGATGGAATGTTTGCCTTTTTCAAATGGTATATCTTTATCTGTGTAGCTGTACATATTGTAAATACCATTTGGATTCTATGAAGTTCGGTTGAAATTAACAAATAACACATTTAGAACGTTGTAAGTTCTATGTTTAGTTTTGAATCGCCAGCTTCATCAATATACAAATTTGCACTCGAATGTGTTGTTTCTATGACGATATTGATTATCCATGGTGGTGGGCATTGGTTGGCTAGGCGGCAAACTTGCACCATGGTTTACAAAATCTTTTCCCTTTAGAAGTACTAATGAAACTTCCTTGCTCCAATCTTCTCATGGTTGGAGATAAAATGTTAATACAGCTTAGCAAAGTTTTATGCCCTAATAACAAGCTTTGCCAGAGGCAAGTGGTTTGGCCACAGGGATTTCTGTTTCTACTGCCCAACGATTATGAAAACGCCCCCATGTCTCTCTATCCGTGTGTAATAGTAGATCGAAGCCAAAATGAGCAAATAAATTAAGGATAAATGTTAGATGTTAGAGCAGAATCGGAAAAATAGGTCAAATTAAGCAGTGCATTAGATTTGGCATTTACAATAAATCATGTATTTACAGTTTATGAATCCTGTAAGTTGATATCTTAACATGAACAACTCCATCCCTAATTAGCCTTCATGCCTAATTAAAAGTGACAAAGGAGAGTATTTTATTAGTTAAGCTCTTTACTACTAATGAAATGTGAAAATAACCAAAATCCATTTATACTCTTCTTGCTTTTTTCTTTTAATCACAATCTTAGGGGCTTCGTAGGTAGACCTTGCAAAACTGGTAGCAACCCCCATAAATGGGTAGTCAAAGCCTAATATATTTTCTTATTGTTTTTGCTTTCAATCAACTATATTGGAGATAAAAAATAAGAAATATATCTTTTCAGATTTAGTTTGTTTTCTTTAATATAAAAATGGTTTCTTACAGTTCATGCTAAAAATATTACATTCGGTGTAATGCATGCAAATGCTTGGAATTAAAATATTTTAGCTCCATGTCTTTTCAAATCAATGTACAAGTTAACTAATAATAATTAAACTCGGTTCTATATAACATTCTGAAGTGTGATATTTGATTACATATATGTTAATGGCATAAATAGTTCAAAACTTAAGATTCAAACTCTTATTAAGTTATAGAGTAATGTCTGACTATAAACTAATTGAGAGTCATTTATATTGATTTTTGAATAGATCATAAATAATATATATTTATAAAAACACAAACATTATCACAAATAAATATTTAACATATAATTAAAAATAAATATTTGCAAAAAAATATCATTGAAACTAGTGTTTAACAATATTAATATATCTATATTAAAACATACTTAATAAATATTTTTACTTTACGAAAATATGTATTTTTTTAAAAATAATTTATTGATAAAAATATTATTTAGTGCCGATATATTTACAAATTAAAGTCATAATTATTGTTTTTTCTGAAAATATTAAAACCAGAATATATTGAAATATCTTATATAATGATAGTGGCAATACAATTAGCATCAAAATAGCAGGACAGAGTTAAGATCCAAACATAAAGAAGCCTAAGATCGAATGCGGTTAACTGTATTTACATCATTATGACGTTAGAAGTTTCATCTTTAATTTTTATAGTATTTTAAAAATCTTATATTAAGATTTGAAAGTTCTTGTGAATTTAACATTTAATTATATTTTCATAATTATTTTTTATTTGTTTTACACATATATATTGTTATTTTTAAATACATCTTTTTTAAAAGAAAAATAAAATTTTCTTTTGTTCATGATTAATATTTTGAAGGGATTCAGCTTATTTGACTTTAAACCTTAAATATTACTTTAAATGCACTAATTGGATTAAAGAAAACATTAAGAAATCTAGATTTCCAAATAATTAACTTTGAGTATTATGAATCATGGAAATAATTAAAGATCAGTTATATAATCCAAACTATTTAAAGTCTAATAAAATAACACTTAACTCATCTTATTAAAAAAACAAATTTTATAGAATATAAAACATAAATCAGGTAGATACTAATGAATTTTACATAATATAATTATACAATTAAGGTGAGTTGTTATAGCTTTATATTTTTAAAATGGAGTATGAGAAAATTTTTTTGTATCTTGTGGATTTGCAAGCTCAGCTTTCTCACCTAAGATACTTAAGAAAATAAAAATATATGAAAGTGAAAATTTAAGAGAGTGTTTTGCAACTGTACAAATTCTCAATCTCTTAGTGAAATTTTTTAATGGAGTTTACATGTAAACTAAAAGAAGAAATCTAGGAGATATATTAAAATTAAAAAACGATAATAATTTTATTTTTACTAAATATACACATTTATAAATATTTATTTTAGTAATATCTTTGTCATTTGTATATAAAAAAGATCTTAAAACATATATTACATCAATTTATAACCCGACAATCTTTTCAGAGTTGTACATTTCAACTCACAAACAAAATTTTCAAATTTCTAGCAATTAATAATATCTCAAAGTGCAAGTTATATTTCAATTATTTTTTATGATGTTTAGATGCTTCTTAAAGCCTTTTATTTATTTATAAGAAGGTTATATTATTTATATATTTACTTTTTTTTGCATAGAGTACAATACTTCTTAAATGTTCTCACATTTCTTTGATATTTGATGTTACACTTTTAGAGAAGCTCTCGAAAAACAAAAACTTTTATTTGACCACAAAATGACACAAAAATAGGGCTGGTCATTTATTTAAGTATGTTTAATTAATTGAAATTAAAGATTAGAAACACATTTATATTAATATATTGTGTAAAACCCACGACTCGAGTTAGGATTTTATATTCAGAACCGGTCGGTTTGACTGTTATTTTGAGTCGAGTCAGTTTCAGAACACGTGTACTGAGCCGACGCCAGTCGCATGTATGAGCTATGAGGGTCATGCGTACCCAAGTATATGATGATAACGTCATGAACACAACAGAACAGAATGAGTTATCAGAATATATGAGAGTATGCCAGTCATTTTTTTAATTTTTATATATAATGGATCGTAGAATTAGTTTTAGGTCGTTTACCGCGTTAGGACGCGTTACGGGCAGTTTGGGTGGGTTGTAGTCATAGAGAATATCATTATAATGTTGTGGTGTTTGTTTGATTTTTATGGGATTTTTCCCGATTTTTTAGGATTTAATACGACTTAGTTATTATTCTTAACTCGACCTGGAGGCGAGTCAAGTCTTATTTACGAGTTTGCCACCAAACACCCTCGACCTTTTCTTCTTCCTCGCCCAAACCCCTGCCCCGACGCCGCCCCTTTTGCTTGTCGTCGCCACCGCTGTCGATGCTGGCCTGCCGCCGATCGTCACCGACTAGCCCCGCCACGGCGTCGCCGTGCCTCCCCGACCAGTTCCGGCCACCATTTGGCCGCCGCGACGCCGGATCGCCGCGCCAAGTGTCGCGCCCGCGTTGCGCTTCTGTCGCCGATCGCACCGCCGGCGACCGTCGCCGCCGCGATCCAGCTGTAGCCTCGACACCCTCGACCACCCAGCGACCTTCCCCGACCGGAGCGGAGGCCATCGCCGCCCAGGCCGGTCGGATCGAGTCACCCATCGCCGCCGGCTCTGTTTTGCCACTTTCCGGCAAGCTGCCACCTCCACTGGCCACGTCGACGTCGTAGATGCGTCGGGCTCACCGAGCCGGTTCCAATGGTACCCAATATGACCCCTATCCAGCTAGTAGACGCCGCCGGTGGTTGTCGCCGGAAAACCGCCGGAAGCTGTCGGAAAACCACTGAAACCTGCCAGAAAACCGCCGGAACTTGCCAGAAAACCGGATTCGCTGGAATTCGCCGGATTTTCCGAGGAGTTCATCCAGTCGATCCCGATCGAACGTCGGACGCTGATGAGCGCCGAATTCGAGCTCCGAGATGCGCGACGGAACCCTAGCCGTCGCCGATTGCCGATGACGTGAGGTATAATTACCTCCGATTTAATTATTTAAAGTTGATGATGATTGTTAGCATAGCATGCTAGAATTGAGTAGTTGTCATGATGAATGCTAGACTATGAATGAAGTAAAGATGTGTATGATGTGGTTAACAGGTAATGAAAGTTAAGTGATCTAATGAAGTAAAGTAAATTTGAGCATGATAATCGAGTACAACGTAACTTAGGAAATATAATAAAATTTGTGTTAATAGGATTAGTTAGAATTATTTTTCATACTTATGATTATTGATTGTTGATTGTGACGGATGATTATTACATTGTGTGTGATATTCATTGAGTTTGATGCATCATTTAGTTAGTGGGCGTTAGTATTTAGTTTTGATGTGTAGGTACGAAGTAGGAGCTCGCCGCCTAGGCGCAATGACACGCTTGGAGCTTCTACCAAGTCCGTTTAGGACTCGACTCTGTTTTACGCTCCTTCTATTGTATGTTTATTTTATTATCTGCAGGACGGGTTAAGTGGCATTTTATCGGATCCCACTTAACTCGGGCCATTTAACCGAACAGTTTTCTGGATTAATAACCCCTCGAGGATGATTTCGAAAACAAGATCCACCACAAGTTGCCTTCGGGCCTATTATATAAATCCCTCCCCAGCCCTATATATATATATATATATGTAGTTTTTACGTTTTCAATGAGACGAGAGATGGAGAAACCGATTGCACGTACCATGAGCGGATGTTGTGGCAGTCAAAGCGGGCTCTGGATTAGTGCCAGCGGACTGTTCCATTCCTGAGGGATCCTGACAACTCCGCGTTTGAGTTCCTCACACCCAGAGAACGTGGAGGTTTGCAGGTACTGTTTAGTACAGCACATGTCCAGACTTATGGTTCAAAGGGTACTAAAGGCGACTGCCTGAGAGTACTCAGCCTTCGTGCTCAAGGCTAGGAGAAATATGGAGGTAAGGAGAGGGCTTAAGATTTGAGACCAGAAAATGAAGTAAGAAAATGTTGAGAGCGGCATCAGCAGCAGATCAGTAAGTTCGGGATGCTACCGGGTCTGCAGCCCAGTGGCTCCTCAGTAGTACCCTTCAGAGTGTAACACCCTGTTTCGGCTCACCCGTGAACCGACCCATAAATGTCACCGGCGACCGAACCGTTCTCTAATCTACTGGGTTCGGTTAAGCTGACCCGGATCTGCCCTCGGCGTCTCAAGATGGAGATGCAAACATGAAATGCATGAATGGGAACGATTGGGTTCTAATGCGGTCCTACATGCATGCTATGATGTACAAGCAAAAACAAGACAAAACAATAAATGAGAAACCAAAAATATATATATACTACTACCTAAAAACGAATAGAGGTATATAAATATTTTATTAAAATACGACAAAACATAACAATCTACCGTGACATTCCATTATTATCTCATTTGTTTTTATCTAAGCCGAGGCTGAACTCCAAGGCTCCCTACTCATTCACATCTATCCGTTCATTTCATAACAGGCAATTTATCAAGACAAAAACATTCTAACAATCATTCACATAGCATTAAACAATCATCATTATACATCCGAGTTGCACGAATCGGCCGATACTCGAGTGGAATCGGCCGATTTAAATCGGATTGGCATCGCGCCGATCCGATTTCGGGGCCGAATCGGCCTCAGAATTGGGCGATTTCGCCCGATTCCGATTGATTTAACTCGGAATCGGAATCGGCCGATTTAAATCAGTATCGGTTTTTTTAGTAAATTATTAAAATACCCTAGGTATGATTTTTATTAAATTATTTAAGCATGGGTAAAATGGTAATTTGGATTTTAAAAACCTAAAATCATACCCCTCCCCTCGCTTCCGCCGTCGCTCGCGCTGCCGCCCTCCGCCGTGCTTCCGCCGTCCGACCTCAGCTCCGCCCGACCTTCCGACCCACGCCACCGGCCGTCCGACCTCAGCTCCGCCCGACCTGCTGTGGAGCGCAAAGGCGAGGAGTTCGGGTGGAATCGGCGGCCGCCCTCCGCCGCGCTTCCGCCGTCCGACCTCAGCTCCGCCCGACCTTCCGACCACGCCACCGCCCTCGCAACTCCGCCTCCGACAGGTGGCCGGCCGACAGCACTGCGGAGTGTGCTGTGGAGCGCAAAGGCGAGGAGTTCGGGTGGAATCGGCGGCCGAACGAAAATTTGGGTAAATTTGGATTTTTTTATTGAAATTGAATGTTGTGATGTGCGAATTGTTATCTATGATGTGCTAATTGATTAATATGATGTGCAAATTGTGATGTCCAAATTGAAATTTTGTGCGGATTTGGGATTTTTTTATTGCTGATTTGGGATTTCGTTGACTTAATTGTGTGTGCTGCAAATTGTGATGTGCGAATATGTGCTATGTGTAAATTGTGATGTGCAAATTGTGATGTGCGAATATAGCTTGGAAGTCTTGAAAATTTGCTTGGTAGTGGTCCGATTTATGATGAATTTTTTGGTGTGCTACTGTTGATATGCTAGGGTTTTTAGGAACTATAATTGACAGTTTTTGCAGTTAATTGTCTTTGCCTTGGTGTTCAGTTTGTTGTCTTTGTGAATGGGATACCATTTGATTGAAAATCTGCTTGGTAGTGGTCGGATTGATGGTAGTTGTAGATTCCGGAGTTCTCTTTGGCTGCAAATTTAACTACAGAGTCATTTGAAGTTATCAAAATTTCGAGATATCAGTCACAGGGAAGATGGATTTTGGATGGGAATATGGCACACCACTTGATGCATCTAAGAAGCAAGTCATCTGTAACTTTTGCGGAAAAACCATAAGTGGAGGGGTATATCGCTTCAAGCAACATATTGCTGGACTCAAAGGAAATGTTGCTGCTTGTAAGAAAGTTCCTGAAGCAGATGCACAAAAAATAAAAGATTATTTCAAAGGTGTGGAAAAGGCCAAGAAAGAAAAACAAAGGATTAGAGAAGAAATAGGGTCATATGGTTTGAATGACTCAGATATGGAAGAGATGGAAGTTCGGGAGCAAAGTGTTGGGTGCTCTAAGTCAACTACGTCTGATGGTTTGTCTTTGCCTCCTGAACCTGAGGGACTTCATATGAGTGGGAGTTCTATGCCTCCTTTTACACAGGGGTCTCGTGTTGATGCAGATGATAGTTCTACTCTTCCCATTGGTGATAATAATTCAGACTCCGAAGATGCTTTAGATGATGAATTAGATGATTTAGTAATCACTATGTAAAATTGTGCTGAAGATTCATTTTTTAGACTTGTATTAATGTCTTGTTGTTATTATTTGATAGAACATAGATGATGATATATGAACATTGTGTATATACTTATGACATTGTGGTATTCTGATGATAAATTGTGATGCTCTTTTAGGTATGTAATTATATGAAATTGTGTTCATTACATAAAGAGTATGTTCTTCAGGTTTGCTCTTATTTGATTTACATAAAGAGTGTGTTCTTTCAGGTATGTTCTTATTTGTTCTTTCATGTATGACTCTACCGTTGTATTGTCATAATTACATACCTTTATGATTGTTGTATAAATACTTGAATTTGTGTATTTATGTTGAGAAATTATATAATTATGTATTTCATGTATTTCTGTTATGAGTTGGCAAATTTTTGTATATGACCGATTTGGACTGATTTAGGCCGATTCAACTGAATCGATTCCTGGCCGATTCAGACCGATTCCGATTCCGATTCCGACTCTTGGAAAACCGATTCCGATTCATGCAACCATGTTATATATTACACGCGGCAGGTACATGTGTGCGGTTCTGTGCTGCTCCTCCGCAGTCCCGACAGCTTTCATTGCTCTCATTCCTCACCTACGTATATATAGAAAAATCGTCAGTAACGAGTGTTACCGGCCCAGAAAATAACTAATATCAATCTGGCACAGGAGAGCAAACTCTCCTGTTGAATGAAAACCATATACTTCCTCAAGAACTCTCATCAGGGCATATACGGGAGTCGTCGCCCTTGGGTGGGCAGCGTCCCCCTTTCTTTCTCATTCTCATACCTTGGCCATTTCTCTATCGCTTCTCGCATCAAATCTCATTCCTTTCTGCCCTCTGCACCTTCCATATTACTCCTGGCCTTGAGCACGAAGGCCGAGTACTCTCAGGCGGTCGCCTTTAGTACCCTTTGAAACCACAAGTCTAGACATGCGCTGCAATGCAATACCCGTGAACCTCCACACTTCTACGGGTTTAAGGAACTCAAAGGTGGAGTTGTCAGGATCCCTCGGGAATGAAACGGCCCGCACACCATTCCAGAGCCCACTATCGACACACATGTGCCCGCTCGCGTAGCACGGTAGTCGGATTTCCCTCATTTAATCTCTCACAAAAATGCGAAAACTATACATATATATAGGTTTGGGTTGGGATTTATACAATAGGCCCAAACGCCACATGAGCTGGATCTAAAGTTCGAAAACAAACTCGAGGGATCTCATCCTCGAGGGTTATTAATCCGGAAAATTGTTGGCTAAATGGCCCGAGTTAAGTGGGATCCGATAAAACGCCACTTAACACGTCCTGCATGTAATAAATCAAATACACAATAGAATAACGTAAAACAGAGAACGAGTCCTAAATGTGTAAAACCCGTGACTCGATTCAGAGTTTTACGGGAGTGAACCAGTCGGTTCAACCGTTGGTTCGAGTCGAGTCAGCTTCATGGACCGCGAGTTGAGTTGAGGCCAGCTGTGAGTTATGAGCGATGAGGGTCATGTATGCTCAAGTGTACGATGATAACGCATGAAAGATGATGAAAAATGGGTTATCAAGTATATGGAGGTATGCAGTATTGATTGTTATTTTTATTTTATCGCAGAATAGTTTTAGGCCGAATAACGCATTAGGACGCGTTGGATTATATTCGGGTGGGTTATTAGTTATAGAGCATGCCATTTGGATGTTGTTGTGTTTGTTTAATTTTATGGGATTTTTCCATATTTTTCTAGATTTTTTAGAATTTATTACGAACTAGTTATTATTTTGACTCGAGTAGGAATCGAGTCAATACTTAATTACGAAACTGCCACTGGAGTATATTTTCTCCATTCCCGACACTTCCCCCTTCCAAAACCCTAGCCGCCGCCGCCCCTCGTGCTCGTCGCCGACGCCGCCGGCGACGTCGTACAGCCGCCGATCAACGCCGCCCCGCCCCGTCGTGCAGTCGCCGTGCCGCCACGACCCACCCCGGCCACCGTCTCGCCACCACGACGCCGGAATCGCCCCACAAGCTGCGACGCGCTCCCTCGGCGATTCGCCGCCGTCCGGGCTGCTCCGCTGCCGCTGTGACCCCGACGACCACCCTCTCGCTGTCGCCGACGTTTCCCCCATCATCCCAACCGCCGTCGAGGCCGGCCGCAGCCCCGATCGGAGCACGCCGCCGCCGCCACCCATTTTCGATGCCGCCATCAACGGCCATTGCCGCCCCGGCTGCCTTGTTTGACACCACCATCGGACCAAGCTCGTCGAGCTGGTGCCGATAGACCCCCTGATTGCCCCGTCCCGAATCATCGCCGAAAAACCGCCGGAATCTGCCGGAAAACCGCCGACACTCGCCGGAAAACCGTCGGAACCGCCAGAAAATTGGATTCATGGGAAATTTGCCGGATCATCCGCCGAACGCACCCGGTCCAATCTGATCGGACTTTGGACGCCGCTAGGTGCCGAATTTGAGTTTTGAGCCACGAAACGGAAACCCTAGCCGTCGCCGATTTTCGACGACGCGAGGTATAATTTATTTTAACTTAATTATTTGAAAGTATTGATTATTAGAATTGCATGCTAGGATTGGTGAATTGTGTGTTATAATAATATATATAAATGTAGATTTGATTAAGGATAAAATATGAAATTTGTTTGATTGAGTGGTGTTAAAAATGGAGGCTAAGAAACTAATTAGGGTAACTAGGTAATGATCATGATCTAATGCAAACTAGCCTAAGTAGACTTGCTAGAATTGATTGCTAGAATTAATATAGGTTGATGTGTGACAGTTGATGCGTGATTGTGTTGATTGTGTGTGCATGTTATAGGATGTGTGATTCATCATGCGGGCGTTAGTTTTTAGCCTGATTGTGTAGGTACGGTGTAGGAGCTCGCCGCCTAGGCGCGTGGACCCGTTTGGAGCTTCTACTAGGTCCGTTTAGGACTCGTTCTCTGTTTTACGCTACTCTATTGTATATTTGATTTATCATGTGCAGGACGAGTTAAGTGGCGTTTTATCGGATCCCACTTAACTCGGGCCATTTAGCCAACAGTTTTATTTCGGATTAATAACCCTCGAGGATGAGATCCCTCGAGTTTGTTTTCGAACTTCAGATCCAGCTCACGATGCCTTCGGGCCTATTGTATAAATCCCAACCCAGGCCTATATATGTATAGTTTCGTGTTTTCGGTGAGAGATGGGATGAGGGATACTTGCGGCCACGTCTTCAGATAGGGTGTGTGCTCGGAAGAGCGGGCTCTGGAGCTGGGGAGAACCCACTTCATTCCCGAAGGATCCGGACAACTCCACCTTTGAGTTCCTCAAACCCAGAGAAGTGTGGAGGTTTACGGGTACTACAATGCAGCGCATGTCTAGACTTGTGGTTCAAAGGGTACTGAAGGCGACTGCCTGAGAGTGCTCGGCCTTTGTGCTCAAGGCCAGGAGTAATATGGAAGGTGCAGAGGGCGGTAAGGAATGAAATTTGATGCGAGAAGCAATAGAGAAATGGCCAAGGTATGAGAATGAGAAAGAAAGGGGGACGCTGTCGACCCGAGGGCGACAGCCTGACGGCGACGGCTCCCATATGTGCCCTGATGAGAGTTCTTGAGGAAGTATATGGTTTTGATTCAACAGGAGAGTTTGCTCTCCTGTGCCAGATTGATATTAGTTATTTTCCAGGCCGGTAACACTCGTTACTGACGGTTTTTCTATATATATGTAGGTGAGGAATGCGAGCGATGAAAGCTGTCGGGACTGCGGAGGAGCAGCACGGAACCGCGCACACATGTACCTGCCACGTGTAACGTATAATGATGGTGTATTATTGCTACATGAATGATCATTTTGACGTGTTTGTTCGAATAAATTGCTTGATATGAAATGAATGGATGAATGTGAATGAGTAGTAAGTTTGGAGTTCAGGCTCGGTTCAACTGAAACGAAAGAGATAATAATTTAATGTCACGGTAGATTGTTACGTTTTGTCGTATTTTGATAAAATATTTATATACCTTTGTTGTGGACAGGTTAGCCCTTATTGCACTTTTAGGGAAAACTTTGTCCGTTTTTCCGTAATAGCATATATTTTCTTTTGGTTTCTCATTTATTGTTTTGTCTTGTTTTTGCTTGTACATCATAGCATGTATGTAGGACCGCGTTAGAACCCAATTGTTCCCATTCATGCATTTCACATTTGCATCTCCATCTTGAGACGCCGAGAGTAGATCCTGGTCGGCTTAACCGAATCTAGTAGATTAGCGAACGGTTCGGTCGCCGGTGACATTTCCGGGTCGGTTCACGGGTGAGCCGAAACGGGGTGTTACAAAATGGACCTGGTAGCAGCTCCAAACGGGTCCACGCGCCTAGGCGGCGAGCTCCTACACCGTACCTACACAATCAAGCTAAAAACTAACGCCCGCATGATGAATCACACATCCTATAGCATGCACACACAATCAACACAATCACGCGTCAATCAACACACATCAACCTATATCAATTCTAGCAAGTCTACTTAGGCTAGTTTGCACTAGATCATGATCATTACCTAGTTACCCTAATTAATTTCTTAGCCTCCATTTTTAGGAGAGAGCTCAAACAGATAGCTCTATCAGTGGATAGAGCAGGGAAGAGTCCAGCCGTGGATGAAGAGGCGCAAGGAGAGCCAGTAGCGCCCATGGGCCCTCCGCCGCCGCCTCCTCCTCCACCGCTGCAACAAGGAGCTACCCCCGCAACAGCTCCTCTGGTTGCCCCACTTCAGGCAAGGATGAGACAGGACGCCAGTGGACCTGCGATAGCAGGTAGCGGGCAAACCGTAGGGGGGAGTGGAGCAGTTGGAGGTGACAGTGTACCAGTTGGTACGGGATCACAGATTCCTCGTTATGAGCAAGCAGAGGGATCAAATAGATCTGTAGACGTGAGGAGTTTGGAATTGTGGCAATATGAGAGATTCGTGAAGAATGGCGGACGACCTTTCTTTGGGAAGTTGGATGCTGAGGAGGCATTCCTATGGATATCGTCGGCCATAGGAGTGTTTGATAGTATGGCATGCCCCGTAGAACACAGAGTGCGCGTCGTCACAGGAGCATTCCAAGACGAAGCGAGGATATGGTGGAGTTCGGTGCAGAATTCTGTATTTGCTCATCGCCAGCCTCAGGACATCACTTGGGAGGAATTCAGAGTGGAATTCGATGGAAAGTATTTTCCACCAGATGTTAGGAGAAGGAAGGAACGAGAGTTCCAGATGTTGAGGCAAGGGCCTATGACAGTAGTACAAGTATGAGACGAGGTTTAGAGCGTTGGAGAGATTTGCACCAGATTTGGTTCCAACCGAAGGAAGAAGAATAGAGCGCTTCTATGAAGGCCTCCATCATGAGATTCGGATGGCATACTTGGATAGGAAGTTTACTACCCTCGGTGACGTAGTGAGAGCTGCAGGTGAAGCAGAGCGGGTGATAGCTACACGACCACGTCGAGATGTCGACCAGAGGCAGCAACATCTGAGGCCATATCAGCCAGAGCAGGGGGCACAACAGAGACGACGTGTAGATGCGCCAGTAGCCATGAGAGCCATGGATGGCCAGGTACAGGGCAGCAGAGCCCCATTCTGTCAGAGTTGCCAACGCCATCATTGGGGAGAGTGCAGAGCAAGCAGAAATGTATGCTACAACTGTGGTCAGCCAGGGCACCGAGCCGCAGAGTGCAGAGTAGGCACTAGGGTTTGTTACAACTGCGGTCAGCCAGGACACAGGGCCGCAGAGTGCAGAGGAGGCACTAGGGCCTGTTACAGTTGCGGTCAACCGGGACATAGGGCTGCAACGTGTCCGACTAGCCAGAGCCAGCAGTTGACACTCCCAGCGCCTCAGCAGAGACTTGCACTTCCAGCTCCCCAGCAGCAGTCACAACAGAGAGGCCAACAGGGCCATGGACAAGGCCAGAGAGGTGGAGACCAACAACCACCGAGGCGGTAGCAAAGGGGACTAGATCAGAGAGGGTACATGACTGCAGGACAGACTAGGAAGCAGACAGGTAGGGCACAGCCACAGCCATAGCCACAGCTAGCTTAGAATCAGGCCACACCATCTGCACTAGAGCAGCAGCAACCAGCAAGGATGTACGCAGCCACCGTAGCAGAGGCCTTTGAGGATACAACGGTCGTGACAGGTACGCTTTCCGTAGGCCTTGTACCTGCACGTGTCTTGTTTGATTCTGGATGTATGCACCCCTTCATTTTGTACATGAACACTCATAGGATAGGATATAAGATAGGGGAGTTAGGACATTCACTGCTAGTGTCCACCCCCACCGGTAGTGTAATAGCTACGGGCGAGTGTGTGTATGATGTCCCTGTTGAGATTCAACAACGACAGCTTTTAGCTGATTTGATACTATTCAAGCTACAAGAATTTGATGTGATATTTGGGATGAATTGGATGTCCAAGCAAGGAGTAGTAATAGATTGTCGAAGGAAGACTGTGACTTTCTGCCATGGAAGGCACCATTTTTTCTTCCAAGGTCAGGGCCGAGACAGGGAGCAAGGATGGATATCCTATCAGAGTGCAGTGAGACAACTGGACAGAGGCAATGAACTGATAATGGCAGCGTTAGTTTCGACTGAGCAGAGTGGACCAGGGGAACAGCCGAGTATAGAGGAGATCCAGTGGTCTGCGAATTTACAAATGTATTTCCTGAGGAGATTACTGGATTGCCGCCAGACAGAGAGGTGGATCTTGCCATAGAGTTGATGCCTGGCACAACCCCAATTTCGAGAGCTCTGTATAGGATGGCACCTCAGGAGCTCAAGGAACAGCTATAGACACTGTTGGACCAAGGATTCATCAGACCGAGCATTTCCCCTTGGGGCGCACCAGTGTTATTTGTGAGGAAGAAGGATAGAAGCATGCGGTTATTGTAAAACCCACGATTCGAGTTAGGGTTTTATATTCAGAACCGGTTGGGTCGACCGTTATTTTTTTCGAGTTGAGTCAGTTTCAGGACACATGTACCGAGCCGACGCCGAT